>JAJGRW010000227.1:1790492-1852219 GCA_025461045.1 Carex parvula | reverse complement strand
TGGGTATTGTTATCAGCTCCTAAAATTAACGAACGATAAATAATTATCGAATAAATTAATAATTAGAAAAATCTATTATTTAGATAATCAACTGAATAAATTAATTAAGGAACTGCAAAACATGTGTATAATGTCAGAAAAATATAATGAAAGTTTGTACATCTATTGATTTCTTTTTTAAAAATGTATCAGTCACTAAAATGTATCATTACAAATTTACAATCATTAAATGTTTAAATGATTGATTACAAAATTAGTATATTAAATATTTCTTTATAGAATAGGGGTTCAGGGGCGAATTTTAAATGATTTGTTGAATTGTGATATTTGTTAGATAGGAAGTAATTAACAGATCCAAAATAATATTTCTCGTGAGACACTAACATCTTGTTTCAATTTTCTCCTCGTCTTCAACATCCATTCCCACGTTAGAAAAAAAAGAAAAAAATTTACCGGTAAACTTTGGCAATGATTCTAAAATACATCCTTTTCAGATTTTGACAATTTTCTTATAAGTTTGTTCAAATCAAAATTTAAAGATATAGTTGGGTGACTTAACCCAGAATTACCTTTACTCAAAAACGAAGAATATATAAATGTGTCATCTATTATTATTTAGATATGGTGTACCTTAATATATAAAAAGAAATGTGTGATTATTCGCAACAATAAACTACTAAAAAGTTCGATCGTCACTAATTAATAGTGAAGTAATTTGTAAACTATGTCAAATAGATATAAATTTTATTTAAAAATTAATGTAACTCATCAGTAACTCGAACCTACAAATATTGTCAGTCGTATAAAGTAGATTATAAATAACAAAATAAAATCACTGAATGTATGCTACAATTGATATTTTTATTTAATACGCTTACGATGCCCCTTTTTTTATTGTCATCTTGTCGGAATGGGTATTTTTCTTTTTCTTTTTTTTTTGCCATTCACGAGTTGTGCCGTGTGCGTAAAAGAAATTCCGATTGATGCTGTACCACTCTTTTTTGTCCATTATTTTATCTAATTTTCTGGTTTCTATTAATGCTGAAAGATCCGAGATATGTTATGTTCCCTGTTATACCGCCATCAGTGTTTTTTGCTTTTTTTTTTTTCTGGTATCATCTCCATGAAAAACGCGTTTCAAACAGCTCTGCCCTGCTTTAGGATTCGCGCTGAGCAAGTTTTTAAAATCTCTTGAAAACAACGGTGGTTAAATGCGCGGGAAGGAACTCGTACTTTCACAGCCACAATTCTCGCACCAATAATGGTTTACATGTCCGAATTTTCATATTATATTGTTTAGATCGTAGAAAATATATATGTTTTTAAACGATAAACTCAAAACCAACAGCAATGCCTTCAAAACTAGAAATTAACATAACATTTTTATTCCATTAAGAGATCTCGGTGGTTACATCAAAATCATAATTAACTAACTAAAACACAATCTAAAAACTTGGCACGTGCAAAAGCCGCCACCTCCGGAGCCGGTGCAGGGCTCTCTATAACTATTAACTAACACTAAACCACCAGATCTTTGAAGTTTGAACTCTCTTTTAAGCCGCCACCTCCGGAGCCGGTGCAGGGCTCTGAGTAGGTGGGGCCCTGGTCACAGGCGCCCCAGGCCCGACCTCAGCATCGCAATATCCCCTCAAAATATCAGCCTCTTCGGCAGTGAATCCGACAGTGGACAGCATGGACGGCCAGCAGTGGAAGGTGATTGTGCGTATGGCATGGCAGCAATCAATGGTGAGGTATGATTCGCCGTTAAGGAAGAAGAGCACGATCTCGCTGGTACAGGATTTCAGCTCGGTGAGCGCATTCCAGCAGTCAACGAGGCTGCCACCGCCACTCAGTTGGAGGCGCGATTGGAGGGAGGCGTACTTTGTGATGTTAGGGTTTATTTTGAGATGGGCATTTCTTGTGGCGGTGGTTGTGGAGGATAAAATGGTGATGGCGAGGAGAAGAGAGATTACGAGCTTTGAAATGTGATGCATTGTTATGAGGTAATTGTTGTAAGAAAGATCGATTGAGTTGTTGATGTGTAGTGCATTTGAGGTATGAACTGAGAGTATTTAATTTATAGGAGAAAGGATACAGAGCAGAAGGAAGGGAAAGAGACGATGGTTTCAGATGTTTTGGAATTTAGAAAGGTTCAAGCATTTCGCTTCTAATTCCAGAAATTGCTACTGGATGTCAGTTACTGTGGAATATGATCGTGATTATTAATTAATGAATTAATTAATTAGGCACTAACTCGCTGTGTTCATGTTGTTGGTGCTTGAATGCGTCGTTTCTCTTAAATTCTTTGTTTCCTTTCAAGTCCCAACCCATGCATGGTTTAAGAGTTTTAGACATTATTTTTAATTTGTAATCTACAAGTGAGATTAGCAGAATTATTTTGGGTTCTGATTGTAAATAGATTGTGACTTCAATTATGAGCTACAGACAGAACTGAGATGTACTGGTATCTGTGTAAGCCCCCGGTGTTTGGAAAATTACCATAAATTAATTACACTCTGTTAATATATAATTTCTTTGCGTCGTTTGTCATCCCTAAATTTTACAAAATCTGTCTATAAACTTGGCACACTAAATTTAAGTGAATTGGGTTTCAGGGAGATGTAAACTTTAAAGGGTATTTTCTTACTTGTGAAAATTGAATATCAACAGATTTTATGAAACTTATGATGAATTGGGTTTCAGGGGTTGTAACGGTTAAGGAAGGTGAAAAGATTTTATGAAAATTATATATGATATAATAAACTAATAATAAATGGCGGAAGGACAGAGAACGCAGTAGTTATTTTTGTACTAAGAACTGTACATGCAGTAGATATGCCGACATTTTTATTAATATCTAAAATTGATTACGAAATACTAATTATACCCAGCTAAGCTGGGTATTTTTAAAAATGTCCAAACCGGTTATTTTTTGGCTGGTCCGGAGGGTTTTTTTTTTTTTAAATTTTGTTAGATTGCTTTTTTTGATGTATAATTAGCATATTTATACTAAAATACTATAAATTACTTGAAATTATGTTAAATTAAACTAAAATACGGTAAATTACGCTAAATTAAGCTAAGAGAGACGGTATCTTCAATGAGAAGGCGAAAAACGACGACGAAACTTCAAACGGCCATAAAACGGCGCTCGAGTGTCCAATTTCAGCAAATGACCACTTTTCGGAAAGCTTGCGAAAAGATACATGCGTCGGTGACTTCTTCGCCGTTCGTTGAAATTCAGAATTGTCAAAAAACAAAGGGAAGAGCCTCAAAAAACTTGAGTTGAAGTTTTCGATTAAGATTTTCATTTCTATTTTTCGATCTAAGTAGCTCAGTAAATTGGTTATATAATGAACTTGTAGAATACCAATTTTTACTATTTTTGGAATTTCTTATTATTTTTTATGATTTATGAAAGATGACACAAAATCGGCCTAATTTAGCGTATTCAGCGTATTTCAATATAATTAGCGTAATTAGCGTAATTTAGCATATTTCAGTATAATTAGCATATTTAGCGTAATTTAGATTAATTTAGTGTAATTAGCGTAATTTAGCGTAAATTAGCTATATAACTAGCGTAATTTACCGGATTTTAGTATAATTATGCTAATTATACATCAAAAAATGTAATCTAACAGATATTTCAAAAAAAAAAAAAACCTCCTGACCGACAGAAAAATGGCCGGTCCGAATTTTTAATCCAACCGGCAAAAAAATAGCCGGTTTGGGCATTTTTAAAAATACACAGCTAATCTGGGTATAATTAATATTTTCGTAATTAATTTTGGATATTAATAAAAATGTCGGGTAGATTTGCATGGCCTACATAATATAGATGAATTGTTTATATTAAAACAGTCCTTTTCATTTGTTATCATAAATTCAATGTTGTATCAAGTGGAACGTTGGAGGGGAGAATGTGATGATACTTTTGAATCGTTGAAACCACGGCAATTTTCTTTAGAAAGAAAACGAACGGATAAAAAACCGTCAGAGCCTATTGGAAAATAATATTTTTTGCCCATATCTCTCTCTTTTAATTAAATCTTTTTAGTAAAAAAATCTCTATTTATACTAATCATGAGAATCTTCATTTTTAAGTGGAATTTTTTCGAATTATGTAACACTAATTGGCTTACGCTTACATTCAAATTTCAGCAGTTTAATATCAAGATTTGACAATAAAAATATTTTATACTGAACATAAAACTTATTTACATCTGAATTATAGTGTCACACATAATAATAATTATTGTTGTTTACTAATAGCATCAGCAATTCAGCATTCAAATAAATAATAAAGGGACTAGGGTCTCTCTAAATGAGGGATGATAATATATTTAAAAGAGGAGGATTCATATATCTTCATTTTATGTGTCTTTGTCATTTGCATTTCTCCATTTTAAAATTTAAATTACTCAAAATTTAAAATTTAAATGTTAATAAAATGTTAGATATGATTTACATCACTATCTCTATGCACATGTACAAAATTATGATATTTCAATTTCGTTTTGATTATTTATAAGAGCTTGTAAAAATATCCGATGTACGCAATTTCTAAACGTTGATTTCTTAGCTTATTGATTCACATAAAAACAAAAAAAAATGATAATTGTTTGTGTGCATATAGAAAAAATAACATAGATCAAATTTAACAGTTTTATTTTGATATTTAAGTTTAAATTTAAAAAAAATTAAGACATGACAGAAGTATAAAATAAATAAAGATATTTGACCGAAATTTTTATTAATATTCAAAAAATATTAAATTTAAAAATCTTCATCATGTTTAACAAGATTCCAAAAACTGTCCAAACCGCAGATTTATTTCTCAGTTTTAAGCCGAATTACCGTAGATTTATTTCGCGGTTTTAGGCATTTCAAAACCGCACTATTTTACATAACCGGGAAATAAATTTCCGGTTTTAAGTTCTAATTGATGGTTTTGCCTTGAGAACCGGGAATTAAAAAATAAAAAGATTCTTGAATTTTCTGTTTCTTACGGCCCGGAATTAAATTCACTACTTGATTGATGGTTTTGCCTTGGCACAGATTAATCTTGACAAGGGATTTTGACCGTCGATTTTTTTGTTTAATTAAAAACAATTAAAAATTTAATTTCCTGTTTTGGAATTCCAAAATCAAAACCGGAAATTTATTTTTCTGTTCTGGAATTCCAGAACCGGAAAATGAATTTGCGTAATTCAGCTTAAAACCGGAACTGCGGTTTGGACAGTTTTCGAAATCTTGTCAAACATGATGTAGATTTTGAAATTTAATATATTTTTTTAATATTAATAAAAATTTCGGGATATTTGAACTACACGATCCGACCCAGCCTAAACAGGATGGTTATATGGATTGTGCACAGGTCTGGAATATTTGACATGATCGGACTCATTTCATTGTGTTTTGTTAAATTTAGTTTGAAATTCGATACTAATTAAATATTTTTACCCACTAACTAAGATTAATTAGATATTGATGTAAGATTAAGTTGCATGAATAAATTAAAAAAATAATTAATAAATTAGTAATGAAGTTACATGGGTCGGGTTAACTGGTGACCTGCTCGAATCAAATTCGGGTAAAATGATTTTATTCGAGTCAGGAGTCTGGCCGGATCAAGTCAAAGACAAATAAAATAATTATAACGATCCGACCCGAACTCGGCAACCCATTGAGACCCTTGACCATTGCGTACAACTATTGGGGTGCAAACGAATCAATTCAGTAGTATAACTATATCCATACTTATTTTTATTTTTCAGATACGATCAAATCAAACGGATATTGATACTGATCTAAATACAAATACATATCAGATATTAAATATGTACAAATATCTAATTTAAATATTTAAAAAATAACATATTTGAATAGAATATTTTTGTTAGAAAATAAAAATAACATGAATTACGACTATAGTTTGAATTTTCAATCATTATGCTGAACAAGATAATTTTTTTCATATTAAACTTAGTATATCACTACAAAAATATGTATCTTATTAACAAAAAAATAATCATCAATATAATCATATTTTTAATCAAAATATACCAGAAAAATAATATTTCTCTAAACGAATAAAACAATATGAATACGGATAATTGGTATCCGTATATGTATCCGTATCCATGTTCACACAAGCATATATTTGAAAAATTAATATAGTACAGATACATATTATTGAATATGTATCCACACAACGAACATCTAAAAAATTAAGAAAAATACGGAAACAAATAATTATTCATATTTATATTCGTATCCGCTTCATAAACTATATCCATATTTGTATCCACATAAAACTTATACGTATCCGTATCCAATTCCACAAATTATATGAATCAGTAAAAGATTCGAACAAGGAATCAAATACCTAATATATCGGATATGTTTGCACCTCTAACAACGAAACTTATCTAACCACTGTAGTCTGCCGTGAAGTATTTCCACTAGAAAGTTTCAAATTACCTAAAAATAAACATGAAAAAAGGTGTACCTTCAATCTTATTTAGTTTTATCTTACGTGATACTCGTACCGTATCTGATAAGATGAGTAAGAATTTTTTTTCGTAAACTTATCGGGTATGGGTATGGATATGGGTAAAGACTTTTTTTCATATCTAAATGGATAAGAGTACGGATAAAAGTTTATTTCGTACCCGTTACCCGATCGGGTAATTATAAAAAAAAATTGTATATATTATATATATTAATAGAGGAGGGATCCACTTACAATTGTAAGTTACAACATCTTACAACAATTTGGCTTTGTAATTTTCAAAGTCCAAACAGTCGATCCAAACCGTTCAAAATGATATCTATATTAAAATGTGCTTCGAAATCAATTTTCACATTTTTTTTGAACCTTTTTTACTATTTATTAAGTATTTTACAAAATTGCTGTTTTTAGACAATTCTGGACCACTAAAAACAACAGTTTTGTAAAATACTTAATAAATAGTAAAAAATGTAAAATTTTATCTCCAAGCATGTTTTAATATAGATATCATTTTCAACGGTTTGGATCGACTATTTGGACTTTAAAAACCGCAAAACCGAATTGTTGTAAGATGTTGTAACTTACAAATGTTGCAAGTGGATCCCTCCTCATATTAATAAGCATTGAAAGGAGTAATTTAATTAGTTTACTTACGCTTAGCATGATCATAATTTTTTTTTCAATAAAGTATTATATATGTGTAAAATGAATGTATATGTTTTAATGTTTTATTTAATAAATAATAAAAATAATTATTATATTAGTATTACACGTTATTTACCCACTACTGTTTCATTATCCGACAACCATAAAGGGTACGGGTAGGGTTTAGATAAGATAATTTGTAGTGGATAAGGGTAGGGTACGGATAATAACAATTTGTAACGGGTACGGGTAGAAAATACTTGCACCTGACCCTTACCGTACCCGTTGACACCCCTACATACAATATCACGAAAAATAATTTTACCTTTAATGTGTCTATTAAATAGTCTATTAATGTGGCTATCCTATTAAATAGTAACTTAATGATAATTTTCAAAATACAGCTGATCAAAATTAAAGGGCTAAACTGTCTAACAGCAATAACACCCATAGTGACAAATCAAAAGTTCGGGTTTGGTTTGGCGAGGTCAAAAATTCGTGATTCGGGTATAATTCGGAATGATTCGGTACAACAAGGAAGCAAAAAAAAAAACCCAAAAAAACCGTAAAAAAAAATTTGAAAAAAATTCAAAAAAAAAAATTTCGCGTTTTTTTCGCGAATAATTCGTCAACTCGCGTTTTATACGCGTTTTATTAGCAAATAAAATGTATATACATTTTTCAGCGTTTTATACGGAGTTCGGTTCGGCAACGTTGAAAAAACGAATAATATGCGAATAAAACGCGAATTTCTCGCGAGTCTTGTCACTACGATAACACCAACTACATTACATATCAGACAATCATAAGCTATTTTGACCTTTGCATTTGCAAAGTACTTTTAAAATGCAATAACAAGAAAAAAAACGGAGCATCTAATATATGATTTATATTAGAAAATTAGATACGGATATCCGATATTTGAATATTTGTATAGATACAGAGACAAATATGATTTAAAATTTTAATTATCCGTATCCAAACAGTAGATATATATCATATAGTTCAATATATATTATCGAACAAAATTATGTTATTCAACATTATAATTAAATAATATTATGAACTTTAATAGTTTTATATTTTTTTTTAATAAATATACAATCCGATTCATATCTATATCAAATAAAAATAAATTAGATACGGATATGATTTACCGTCGGGATCTGAAATTTTAGTAACAATACACGGAAAAATAATAATGTTAAATTTCCTCTAAACTAATGGGGGGCTATAAGTTACGTGAACAAGAAACCACGGGAACTGTGGAACTGTTAATCTCCATATCACGATCTAAAATAAATTAAAAAAATGAAAGGAATAACAATGATAATATTACTCGATAAACCGAAATTTTTATTAATATTCAAAATTGTTAATTAATTTTACAATCTATACCTTCTTTGTTCGGATTTCCAAAAATGTCCATTTGATAATTAATTCTTCAAATAAGTTAGGATGTTTATTACTTGTAATACAATTTTGATTGTTCATATCATTTTAATTATAACAGATTTTCTCTTCATTTCAAAGGTGAAGCTAAGTTATAAATTTCATTGCGGAACAAGCTCAAGTAACTGGGAAGAAATCGAAGAGGACATGGAAATTAGATATTGCAGCTATTTCTTTTAATTACCCATACATGCTGGAAAGGAATTCAACCTCCAATCCAGTAAATACTTTTCATTTTGATATATATTTTTTTTAGAAAGAACATGGATCACGTCCCTATTTCATTGATAAGTCGTTCTTACAAGAAGAACTTGCAGTAAGTAGTACAAAACAAACTCAAAGAGTTTTGAGCAAAATAAATAACAGAAATAAGAAAGGCCTAAAAAAGAAGAAATAGGAAGCGAAAAAGAAAGGAAGTAAAGCAGATAAGCATATTGGCTAGGCCATTACTCTCGTTGCATGGTTATGTGCAACCGCGGTACCGGTACAATTGTTGTGTATCTCCATTGTGCTTGCACCTATTCCAGTAGGTCTTGTACTGTATTTTCCTTATCTCTGAATATCCTCGAACATCTTTTTGTCCATGATACAAAGCAGGATATTAGAATGAACAACCTTTGTTTGATTATAACTAAAGGATCCGTGAGGACCCTTATTGCTCTGTTACCTGGTCCCCTGGTCCGATATGCTGTTGCCACCCACTGATGAAGCTGTTTCGCCATCTGACAGTCTCCTACCATATGCTGCACTGTTTCCAGGGCTGTCTTGCATAATATGCATCTGTTAATAATCGGTATACCCCTTTTCATCAAGTTGTCAATAGTTAGAATCCTATTCAATATCAAGAGCCATGCGAACACCTTAAATCTTGGTGGTGCCTTGAGGTCCCAAATCCTGTGTATATTTGTTTTTTTTGAGTAAGAACCAGGATCTAGTCCTTGTTTTCATTAACCGTAAATGGTTACATGGTTTGGGTCTCCATTGTGGATTCCCGGTATGTGAAAAAAGAAATAAAAAGCTAAGAGGGGGTTGGTGTTTAGGAGATTAAAAATATAACAAAAGAGAGAGGTAAGAAATAAACTGAAAATATGCACTGAAATAAACTATACAGAGATTTCCATTAGCTTCATTGGTTATATCCCTCCCTGTGTTGGTGCCTCGGTGTGATGACCATCCCTGCATCTTTCTTCTCGTATTTGAGACAGGATAATTTCGAAAGTACTAATCTTTTCTTTGAAGAGCCTGTTGCATCTTTCTCGCCATATCACAAAATGGGTTGTCAGTATGCCTGACCTCGTTCGTTTGCTCAGGGAGTTGTCTGTAATGGCCTCAATGAGGTTGGAGTTTGCCGTAAGCCTTGGCTGCCAATCCATCTCCTGAAGTGCCTGGTCATGTATTGCTCTTGTAGCCGAACACGTGTTGAATAGGTGTTCCGTGGATTCATCATTCGCCCGACACATGTAGCAAATGCCTACTATGTTAAATCCCCTTTTCCGCAGATTCTGTGCCGTAAGGATCTTGTCGTTACACAGTAACCATGCGAACACCTTGAACCTTGGTGGTACGTGCAACCCCCAAATTCTCTTCGTATGTGTTGCTATCCTTGGCTCGTCACATAGTCTGAAATACACGGAACTAACCGAGAACTTCCCTTGCTGATGTGGTATCCACAGTGAGTCGTCCTGTTCAGTAGTCAGCACAATGGATGCCACATCCACCTCCATGGCCAGCAGCTGTTCCGAGGCTAAATCTGATAAAACCGGGCCCAGAATGTGTCGCAGCTGCTGTTGTTGTTTGACTTCTCTTACTGATGCTTCGGTATTGATCGCATATGTATACAGCTCGGGGTATTTCCCTTTCATTATCCCTCTGCCCCAGTTTTGGGTCCAAAATGACACCGTGTCCCCTTTCCCCAGCACATGCAAAGTGAAGGCGTTGCAGATCTCCTTTGCCTCGAGCAGCTCTGCCAAGAAAAATCTTGACATATTTACCCCTTGGTGAGACTGTTGACAGTATATGCTCTGGAAAATGGTTTTCCAGAGCCGCTGTTTTGGTGTGTTCCATTGCCAGCACCATTTGGCAAGGAGAGCTGTGTTGAAATTGCCGATATCAATAATTCCCAACCCACCAATTTTTTTTGGCAGCGAGATCATGGCCCAGTTTGCGAGGTGAATCTTCCTTTGCATTTGTGCCCCGTGCCAAAGGAAATCTCTTCGTAATTTGTCGATATCTTGCACCAACCATTTGGGTAGTTTAAAAACTGACATGAAGTAGATAGGTATTGCCGTAAGTACCGAGTTGATGAGTAAAATTCGACCCGCCATCGTCAGAAATTTGGCTGTCCAACCCGCAAGTCTCTTCCTAATCTTCTCTATTAAGGGTCTATAAGCATCTCGTTTTAGTTTTCCTGTTGTTAAAGGCAAACCTAGGTACGTCAATGGTAAACTCCCTTCTCTGCATCCCATGTTGGAAATGAGTTCGGTTGTGTTTTGTTGATTGAGAAATATCATCTCAGACTTGTTCATGCTCACTGTTAGGCCCGAAATCAGAGAGAATGTGTTCAGTACCAATCTCAGAAGCTGAATTTGCTGGAGTTCTGGCTTGACAAAGAAAATTGCATCATCTGCATAAAGCAGACATGCTTGCATTCCCTCAATCGGCAGTCGCAATGCCCCGATTGAAGTCAACCTGTGTAGCCATCGTGGTAAGAAATCAATTGCTAAAATAAAGAGAAGGGGCGATATAGGATCCCCTTGTCGTACCCCTCTTCTCAACTGAATTCGCTTTCCCACTAATCCGTTGATGATGATCTGCGATGAGCCCTTAAAAATCAGATTCTCAATCCAAAGATTCCACCTTTCCGGGAAACCTAATGCCTCCATGACCCGTGAAATGAAACCCCATCCGACCGTGTCGAACGCCTTATGTATATCGGCTTTGAAGACCGATAATGGCAAGTCTGTGTTATTGGCAAAGTTGATGATTTCCTTTGCATAAAGGAAACCCTCCGTTATTTGTCGCCCTTTTGTGAATCCCGTTTGGGCCAAGTGTAGCATGCTGTCAATACAAGGTTGTAGTCGGTTTGCCAATATTTTAGAGATGATTTTTTGGAAGCTATGCACGAGGCTTATGGGTCGATAATCCGTTGGTTTAGATGGGTTCTCGGTTTTGGGAATTAGGATTATGTATGAGGTATTAAGGTTGTGAATCGGTTGGGGGTTTGTAGTGATCTCTTGGATTACCTTTTTTAAGTCCGGCAATAGAGTCTCCAAAAAGCACTTGTAGAACTCTCCCGTGAGCCCGTCCGGGCCCGGGGCCTTGTTGTTGGGCATCATCTTGATGACAATTCTGATTTCCTCTTCTGTAATAGGGTCGGCCAGCTGGTGCAGGTTATGTGCTGTTGGGTACAAAGTATTCCAGTGTATTGATGATATAGGTTCCTGTTGTGTTCCCATAAGCTTGATGTAGAATTCTCTGAAGATCTTTGCCTTATTCCTTTGATCTTTGTATATTCGGCCCTCATGCTCCACTTGTGTTACTGTACTGTTCCTTTTTGTGGAGGAGGCATAAGCATGAAAAAGCTTGGTGTTTCTGTCACCTTCTTGTTGCCATTTGATTTTTGCCCTTCTTTTCCAAAGATCTTCTTCACTTACTGCCAATTCCGTGTATTTTCTCTTAATCCGTGCTCGCAAAAACTTTTCCATGGGCGTGGGCTGCCTTATTTCTTCTACCTTGTCAAACCAGCCCATATAGTCGCGGCATGCTGCTATTTGCCTTTTAATATTTCCTATATTCGCCTTCGTCCATTGCATTATTTCACATTGGAGGTGTTGCAATTTGTCATGCATCTGCTGTGGATTTGCTGCCATTGGATATGCCTCCCAAGTTGTTTTGACGAAAGTTCTGAACTGTTCTGATCTCAGCCAGAAATTCTCGCATCTAAAAAGTGCTGATTTTTTAAAATGTGTTGTAGCCGTGTATACCACAGGGGTGTGGTCTGAATTAGTATTAGGCAGCGCTTTCTGTCGCGAATTGGGGAACATATCACTCCATTCCGTTGAGATCAAAAAACGATCAAGTCTGGCCATAGTCGGGGTGGCCTGTGCGTTTGACCAAGTGAAGCTCTTACCCGACATGGGCATATCCACCAATCCTAGGTCCGAAATTAGTGTTCCAAATGCATCCGGCCATCTCCAATTCGTAGGGGTATTTCTGTCCTGTTGGTGCAAAGTGGTGTTGAAGTCCCCGCAGATGAGCCACGGAGTGCCATCCCCTGGCTCTTGCGCTCGGATTTCTTCAAAGAATTGTTGTCGCTTGTCTTGTCTCGACGGGCCATAAACTCCAATAATTAGTATGGTCTGATCCAACACTTTATCCTTCAATTTGACTGAGAGGCAGAATTCAGTGTTGTTGTGATTTATCAACTCATATCGCCTCCCTTGCCAAGCTATGAGGATGCCTCCCTTGGTTCCTCTCGAGTCCAGTGCCGTATATCCATTCAATCTTGTACCGCATATTTCTTTTCTCAAGCTCTCATCTATTGCCCTCAACTTTGTTTCTTGGAGACAAATCAAATTAGGTTTCTCGAAGAAAAAAGTTTGCCGAATCGCCAATCTTTTGTCTCGCTCATTCAGCCCTCTCACATTCCAACTAATAATTTTTAATTTGGTTGTGTGATTCATGGGACACCGAGTTGCCTCCTGACCTGTTCACCCAAACCCACCTCCTGACATTTTTACACCTTAATTCGGAGTAAAATAGGAACCAGAGAACCCCAGAGGTTGTACTCCATGTAGCATGAAATAGAACTTGATTAAATAGAGATGAGGTCTTACAAAGTTTAAATTCTCCTAAACTCCCCACTGTTGTCCCCGGCCTAGTACCTTCTCCACAAAAAATACAAAATTCCTGCCCCAGCAAACCTCTTTGCCCATTACATTGCCTACCCGGTGTCCCTTCTCCCTTAGTGGGATCGGCACCTTTCTTGGAAAAAAGGAAAAAAGATAAAAACCTAACACTTTTACTTAACATTTGGCGGAAAATGCCTCATCTCTTTTAGTTCCTGTCAGATATCTAGGCACCGGCGACCTGTGCAATGGCCGCATCCAACTGCTCCCCTGGCTCGATGCCTGCTGCTGAGGTGATTGCTTCGGCCTGTTCCACCGTGAGCGGCTCGAAAGAGCGAAGGTAATCTAATTTAACTGGACTGGGTTTGTTTTTCTTCTTGTGGGGCTTTCTTGCTATTGAAACCGAGTCTGGTTTGGTTACAAGCCGAGCCCGCTCCTCTGGGTTAATGTATTCTCCTTGGTTCAGTGCTAAGAGTCGCGTGCTCCTTCTTGCAGAAAATACAGGTTTTTCAAAACCTGGTGGCGGGCTGTCATCTCTCTCAGAGGGGTTGTTGTTGTTCTCATGGCCTGTTGGGTCCTGGTTGTTCTCTAGTGGAAAGAGGCTGTGGTCAGTGGGAGGCTTTTTGAGGCCGCCATCACCCTCACTGTGCATATATGGGCTTGAATATTTTCCTTCTGGGCTGTTAATCTCCTGTGTGAACTCATTGTTTGTATGTGGGCCCGAATATCCCTCTTGTGGGACTGAATATTCTTCTTGTGGGTAGTGAATCTCCTGTGTGATCTCCTGTAGTGCAGCTACGGTTGTAGTGTGCTCCTTACTGTTGCCAGCCTGTGCTAGAGTAGACTCTTGTGGTGCTTCCCCAGATGAGACCATTCTTTTATCCTTTTTGTTTATGTCAGAGATTAAGACCCCCAGGGTCGTTAGTGTTGGGTAAGGTGGTGCAGTGTACTTCCTGAGCAAAGTCCCCTCTTTACCAGCGCCATTAATTTTCCCGTACACAGTCACAGAGTTGCCCAGAATTTCAAAAGAGAATACGAAATTGGCCTCCGTTTGCTGTGCCTGGTTGTTTCGGTGTGGAGGATCTTCTCCAGTGAGTGCAACCGCTTCATCCGAAATTTCATCTCCATTAGAAGACACCAGCCCTCCATTTGCACCTATGTCTCCATTGTTTTGATGTTCTCCATTTGCAAAGGTGTGGCCAGTGAGGTTGGGGATGCACACCAGAGGCATGTTTCTCCAGTCTACCTCCGTCGATGCTTCGTCCCGTATGAGTATTTCCTCTGTTGTCTCTGGAGTGTGGTTTTCCTTGGGCGGCAGGTCGGCCTGTCGCCGTCCCCGGCTGTTTTGACTCGATCCCCGGCTGTAGTTGTCTACTGACCGGTTTCTGCGGTTTCCTACTCGCTCCCGTGTGTCATTGGTCCTTCCTCGTGGCGGTAGGTTGTTGATGAAGTCGTAGTCGAGACCATCATCATTCCCCGGATCATCGTTTCTCGGAAAGATTTCCGAAGAATGCAACCATCCTTCAAGGACAATGTCCACCGTGATGGATCTTTTGCCAATGTAGGTTGTAACACGCTGGGGTATTTTCATGACGTGTCGGCAGTCCACCAATGCGCGAATGTACTCATAGTTTCCATTTGCGAAGAAAGGTGCGACCCTTTCAAGCCTACCAAAACCGGCAACCGCTAACTCGACGCTCTCTCTATCCCAGTTTTGGTAGGGTAGCCCGTGAATCCTAATCTTCGCGTAGGTGGATGCCGGGTCATAAATAGATCCAGCCTCATGAGACCACCGGGTCAGCTGGACTTCCATGTTTCTGCCCAGTGAAAAGACACATATTTGCACCGCTTGGTTGCGCATATCCACCGTCGGAAACTCAGCCAGCAGGTCGCCAGTGTTAGGGTTGATTTTGGAAATCTTAATAGCTCTGGGAGTGGTGCGAAAGCAACTTGCAAGTCGCAGCGTCAGCCGCTGTATCAGGACGGCATCCGCTTCGTTGGGGCCCGTCATGACTATAGCTGACCTTTCCAGAAAGGCGTTACCCGGCATCAGCTGTACCCTCTCTGGCAGGAATGCCTCCAGCTCTTCCGCAGGTTCGCTTTGTATGTAATCCGGGTTTGTGTAGGTTAGGTCTTCCCAGTTGAGGAGTGGATCCATCTCTGTATTTGGTGAATTTGTGTGGGTGCTTGTTTGGTTTGGAGCAGAGGTGGGGTTGGGGATAGTGATGGTTGGGGGTGTTATATGCTGTGTGTTTGGTTGCCTTGCTTTAACTCCGTTGTTAATGGGGTGGTTGGGACAGAATCTGGACAGGTGACCCAGTTTGGAACATTTAAGACATTTCACTTGGTTTTTGCAGTGTATCTTCCAGTGCCCAGTTTGAAGACACTTGAAACACCTTTTCTCATCTTGCAAAGTGCGCTGATGGCGTGTGAGAAAGGTTTTAGGCTGTGAGGGTCTATGTTTCCTACGTACCTCTGTCCAATCCTCTCCTGTTGGTGGTTGGACGCCATTAACTCTCGCATTAAAGTGGGAGCTTTCTCCGAGGTTTTCTCGTGTCGCCTTGGGTGGTAGGTCTGTGGTGGGTAGTCGCGCTGAGAGGACCTGTGCAAAGGTCCGGCCATCGAGGGTTCTTGCCGCTATGTGACGGATGGTGGCACTACGCAGCGGCTCGCCTTTCGCCAGTCGGGAGAAGCTCTTCATGTCGCCACTGTGTATATTTGTGGTTATTGTGGGGGTGAATTTGAGCGCTTGATAAGCTGATTTGACCGTGAATCCTCCCTGCGAGGTCTTTTCCAAACCGGCACATCTTGTTCGTTTGTGAGGGTAATCTCCATCTCATCAATTTCGCTTTTCATATGTTGCAGCTATTCCTCTGTTGTTATTAAAAGTTGATCTCTGAAGATGGATTCCAAATCGATTGTCATGACTGTGTTGACTGTAATTTCCGCTCTCGTGGTGAAGGTGTATAGATCGGAAATCTCCCCTTTAGTATCCCTAAACTCTAATGGTGTCTCCAGAAGCTAGTTTCGGTACCGTTTCCCATTTGTCTTTGAACCGATACACTTTTCATTTTGATATTTATTTTTAGAAATCATTACTTCTTCAAATTTAGGTTTCATATCTATGGAGCCGCATTTTGTAATCTACTTATCAGATTCTGTTTTGGAATCTGAAACTCTTGTATTTCTAATTTATAATTTTGTAAGAGTGAGCCTATGGTGCTATGCATAGCAAGGATGACTAGTGTACTACGGCTCAATATGGTACTTTTTAAAATCCTAACGGTCGATCCAACCGTTCAATGTGATAACCATATGAATATGTACTTGCAAACTAAATTTTATATTTTTTCGAATTTTTTTACTATTTTTTTAGATAGGTAGAATTTTGATGGTCCAAAATTTTCAGAAAACACTGATTTTTCTACCTATCTAAAAAAATAGTAAAAAAATTCAAAAAAATATAAAATTTAGTTTGCAAGTACATATTCATATGATTATCACATTGAACGGTTGGATCGACCGTTAGAATTTTAAAAAGTACCATATTGAGCCGTAGTACACTAGCCATCCGTGCTATGCATAGCACCATAGGCTCACTCATTTTGTAATATACAAACTTTCTTTATCTTGTTAAGTGGTGGTGTATTTAATATTTTCTATCATTACTTTATTTATATTTTAATTATATTATTTGTAATAATAATTTTGGTCAAAAATAACACGGTTTACTTTAATCAAATATATATAATTATATTTATTAAAATCATAACACAATTTGATTCATCAATCATATTATTATATGACAAGAACAGTATAAGGGGTAATATGGTCTTTCACTCATCATATGTTTTATTCAAATACATGCTACTATCTTAATCATTTGCATTTGTCGAGCGTTTCTTAATCTCTTAATCTTCCACTCCTTAATCCATGTTGTCGAATGGGGCCATTATTCACTAATTTAATTTTTAGAAATTGTAAACTTCAACAAGATCGAGAAATATATGGGTTTATGCGAGAGTAATATTATCATGATTCATGGCCCAGGTTAACAAACAGAAAGGCCACGGTGGGAACAAATTGCAGTGGATTTATCAAACAATGACAAGCTTAAACTTCAACAGATTAGGCCCGGTTAACAAACAAAAAAGCCCCACCCGGGTCAAACATGGGCTATTCCCCCGAGAAATGAAGGGGTATTTCTGTCCATTTCGAAATAAGGCGTCCAGCGTAGTCTATATATATAATCAGCTAGGGTTTATGCGAGAGCCTCTTAGATTTACGCCGCCAGGACACAACCAGGTACTCCTCGAAACCTACCCGGTGCTTGTAATCTCGTTTCCATCTCTTTTTATCAAAGTTTGATTTTCTATCTTGTTCGATTATTCTCATTTCCTTCGTCGATTAGTTGTTATAATCATTTAATCTCGGTTTCTACCAGGTCGTTGGTAGACATGATCACATTGGATGTCTTTAGACAATCGTAAATCTTGTTCTACAGGCCAGTCTTGTAATTTGTATGTGTGTATCTGTGGTTTAGTTCAGGCACTAATTATTTCTGTATAACATTGTATACTAATAGCGGAATAATTTAGTATTTTATAGGATGTAGTAGCCTCCATTGATTTAATAAACACATTGCAATTATTCTGAATTGTTGCATTTACTGGTGTTAAATGAAGGATGAGACTTGCAGCTCAGGAAACGCAAAAACTTAGTTTTCCATTGTAGATTTACTTGTTGTTCTGGATATCGTTCTCATTTCCCTCTTTATTGTTAGTATAACTTAGCTTATTACTGTTTCTTCTGACCCCTTCTGACTTCTTATCTGTTTATTGCAAGGTAAGAAGAGGTGTGAGCAAAGATGTCTCATAGGAAGTTTGAGCACCCACGGCATGGTTCCCTTGGTTTCCTTCCAAGGAAGAGAGCTAACCGTCACCGTGGAAAGGGTAATGATATTATATTACTTGTTATGTTTTTTCTAGATTGACTTGAATTTTAGGATTGATCATATATTTTGAAAGAATTTCACAGCATGTTTTCTATATTTTTAAATAAGCAACTTTTGTGCTAGAATTAGTAAATGCTGTAGGTTATCCTGACTAAGTTGAACAAAGAACTAATATTGTGTATACTTTTGTAACATGTAGATATAAAATCAGTTGTAGATCCTTTTGAATTGCAGCAATCAAATATTTATATAGCAAAATACATGTTGTGAGTTGGGTATCTGTTCTACTTGATACTTGGCTGTTTATTTTTATGAAGTTTGGTGCTCACATTTTCCCAATGTTGATTTCAGTGAAGTGCTTCCCCAAGGATGATCCTGCAAAGCCATGCAAGCTGACAGCCTTCCTTGGCTACAAGGCTGGTATGACCCACATTGTTCGTGAGGTCGAGAAACCTGGATCAAGTATGCTTTCGTCTCTTGTTTTACTATATTGTAATTTTAGATGTGTTCATCTAGTTTTCTATACAAACTGTTCCCTAAATACTAGGTGATTTTCTTGAAAGAAAGTTACCTTTTTGAGTGTAGATTGTAGTGAGCATGAGTTACCACCATTTTATAAAACTTGTTAAAATTTAATTTGTCGAAATGTTATTTAACTAGTCATTACAAATTGTTAGGTCCTAATTTGTTGGAATGAACATGAGTTATCTTACTTGTTTCTTGACATTGTATATGCTCAAGTAGTAAATGAGTTACCTTGCTATTTGTATCACAGAGCTGCACAAGAAGGAAACCTGTGAGGCTGTGACAATCATCGAGGCACCACCAATGGTTGTTGTTGGTGTGGTTGGCTACATCAAGACACCCCGCGGCTTGCGAACGCTAAATACAGTGTGGGCACAGCACTTGAGTGAGGAGTTAAGGAGGAGGTTCTACAAGAACTGGTACAAGAGCAAGAAGCGTGCCTTCCTCAAGTACTCGAAGAAGTATGAATCCGAGGATGGCAAGAAAGAGATTGAGGCCCAGCTTGAGAAGATGAAGAAGTATGCTACTGTCATCCGTGTCCTTGCTCACACTCAGGTTAGAATCAGACTTTTTAAAACACCTTTTCAGTTGCCTTTTGCTTTGTAGTTGCTGTTTTATTTGGTCCATGTAAAATATTGTTTAAAGATCACATTGCATGTTCAAATCTGAATAATAACCTGCATCTTTGTTTAACTATCTACAGATCAGGAAGATGAAGGGGCTCAAGCAGAAGAAGGCACACCTGATGGAAATCCAGGTCAATGGAGGGAGCATTGCACAAAAGGTTGACTATGCTTATGGTTTCTTTGAGAAACAGATCCCTATTGATGCCATCTTCCAAAAGGATGAAATGATTGACATCATTGGTGTAACCAAGGGTAAGGGATATGAGGGTGTGGTCACTCGTTGGGGCGTTACTCGTCTCCCCCGCAAGACCCACAGGGGTCTCCGCAAGGTTGCCTGTATCGGTGCCTGGCATCCTGCCAGAGTGTCATACACTGTGGCACGTGCTGGTCAGAATGGGTACCACCACAGGACTGAAATGAACAAGAAGATTTACAAGATTGGCAAGGGTGGTGATGAGTCTCACATGGCCTTGACTGAGTTCGACAGGTAACATCTTTTATGATTTGTTTCTTGTTGGATGTTATTTTTTAGATCCACAAGCTTTTTTCACATTTTTTAAGTTGGTTTAGGCTAACAGTGGGCTCTTATATCCTTCTTTTCTTGTCCTTGTTGGAGTGTGAATGTGGGGAGGGCAATTAAATAAAGAATATTTTTGTTTAGTGTACACTAACATCTGTGTATATACAGGACTGACAAGGATATCACTCCAATGGGAGGGTTCCCACACTATGGTGTTGTGAAGGATGATTACCTCATGATCAAGGGTTGCTGTGTGGGGCCCAAGAAGAGGGTGGTGACTCTGCGCCAGTCTCTCCTGAAGCAGACCTCACGTCTTGCTCTGGAGGAGATCAAGCTCAAGTTCATCGATACCTCTTCCAAGTTCGGTCATGGCCGCTTCCAGACAACTGATGAGAAGAAGAAACACTATGGCAAGGCTTAATTTGTTTTGAGATTGGTGTTTGCTGTTCCTGAAACTTTAAGCAGAGAGAGTAATGTTTTGTTTTGGTCGAGTTTTGTAGGGTCTATTTTTGTGTTTGAAACAAACAGCATGGATTATTTGTTATTTTTGTCCTGCTCTTACTGGTAGTACTTTTGGAAATCAAGTTACTGCTTAGTGATTATGGTAATGAGGTCAGTTTTATTCAATCTATTAGTGTTTAAAAGTGAAAACCAAAGCAATCCGTACCTACAAAAGCTTTTAAATTAGTAAATGAGCGAAGTAAATAAGCTGGTGTGGTGTTGAAGTTTTAGCAGTTCATGCGAACAATTTTAAGGTCAGATTTTTTTGTTGAATTTGGATTAATAGTTTTGTAGGATCTTGTAACAGTTATCATTTGGAAGTTGGAACCCATACAAGCCTCAATATAACATGCGATCTAATCAGGCGTGGAGTATGATAAGGTAAATGCTCAAAGTAATGATAATATTAGATGAACTAGATTATTAACAAACTGCTAAAAATTCGGTGGCTTATTAAGGATTTCTTGCAATGCCTGATACTTACCTTTTTATAAGTGATATTTTGACGTATTGCTGGGTACATGAGATTCTACTCTAAAAGGAGGTAGGATCAGAGTTTTTTTTTTCGGTCAAACCGTATATAGGTATATATTTTGTTAAGTACAAAAGAGTATACATCAGAACAGTTACATGATAGCGTGTATAATATGTACTACTTGAGTACTACGCTGAAATATAATATAAGACAAGTGTTTTTGAAAATATTCAGCTAAGTTCAAACTAAAGAACTCACAGGTTTGTGCATTATATGGACACAAATTTATTCATAACAAATAATAATAGGAGTTTAGTGATTCTTTCCGTCTTGTTCTTTCTGGGCAGACTTGTGCAGCAAAAAATGTACTTAATCAAATCGAACCGAGAACTGATAGGCACAATAATCGCTTATTTTAAGCGATGACTAGATCCACTAGGTGAAAGCACCGGGTATGATGGTCAAATCGATTAACACAGAAGGATCGAGAATAATGACCCGATCTACTGGACGGAAGCACATGCTCAGACGAACATGATGGAGTGACGGGATGAGCGGGGTGGGACATATCGCTAGGGGTGTTCATTGGGTCCGGTTTAGTCTGTTTTGAACTGAACTGAATTAGTTTGGACCAAATGGTTCGGTTTGTTTGGTTTAATGGTTCGGTTCAGTTTGCTTTTTAAAACCGAATTATAATTTCAGTTCAGTTTGGTTTGAAAATTTTCAAAATTGAAATAACCGAACCGATCGAACTTTTATATATTATGAATTTGGTCCAGATTGTCCCGGTTTATTACTTAATACCCCAATTTATTTCTTAATCAATTGCTTTAAATACTTCGGTTTATTTCTTAATATTCCGGTTTATTTCTTAATACCCCAGTTTATTTCTTAATATACTTCAGTTTATTATAAATCAATTGTTTTAAATAAGAAAATAATATATTTTGGCTTGAACCGAATAAACCGAAATAAAACTTTATTCAGTTCGGTTCGGTTACAATGCTAAATCAATTCAGTTCAATTCTATTTTAAAAACTGAATTATTACTTTGATTTTGATTTGCCTTATTCGGTTCGGTATCGCCTTAGGCGATTTCTGAATCGCCCTTTTCTTTTGAGCGGCAGCGGCACCGAGTATTTTTCTGTTAAGGTAGTAGACAAAGTACCTAATTTAAATTATACCAAATAAAACAATATATTTTCAGAGTTCTGCGTGACAAGCGTTCGCCTCTCTGTGCTAGACTAACATTAGTTCTAGTGAGCACAATGCGATCCACATAGGACCAGATCATCCATTGGACTTTGTTTATTCACATCTAACTAAGAACGATATATCAATATTGTCATGTTCGTTTGGCTTTGTATATCCCAATTGAGAGCAATCATTATCCCGATATTTTTCCTTAACATTAAAAAAAAAATAATCCACTAAAATCTCATTTCATACCACAAATGCTGATATTTTCAGCATTTCAACTTTTCTGATGAGCTGTTTATAAAAGACATCTGCTTTCATTTAACCCACCACACTCACAAAATTCACTGTAAAAATGTCTTGAGCCTTTTAGTTTTGTTGGTTTTTCAATTTTATTTTTTTACCATCAAATGTATTTAGTATTTACATAGGAATAAAATTTTAAATATGAAGTTCATTTACCAAAACAATCAGAATAATTTGCATTATGCTATATGTCTGGGTACGACCCTTCTTTCCTATCGGGGCTATGTTGTGAGTACAACATTGGACCGAGATTTTCTTTCCCTGCAACAGCTGACAGCATTTTCGATGTTGTTAAAAGTGAGATTTATAGCCGACTTGGATATAACCAGAGTGACCACGGTTTAAATATTTAAGCTCGATTTAATGCCACTACAAAAAAAAAAACCGGTATCATCAATTGGTCCCAATTTCTGATGAAATAAGTTGGAAGATGATTTTTGGTATGGTAATATCGGCCGGAATCCAGTACCCTATCCTTGAGCTTTTCATTGAATTGGTTCTAAAGCCCATGCGGGTTCAATCTGCATTTGTATCTTTGAAGTGCTGTTTCCGAAACAATCAGTGCCCAGTGCTTGTCGGGTACCTGAGGTACAAGCGTACCCCAGCCAAGCATGGTATCATGATTCTTTCCCTGATGTCGATGACCTGTCCCCTGTTTCGCATCATAACATTGGTCGCTACCAGTGTCATGAGGAGGTAGATGATGAAGAAATTGGTAGAGAAAGTGATGAAGATGCCTTTTTATGGAAGATGACATTCCACCGAGTCGACAAACACAACCACGTTGATCTCAGCATTTTCCAATCTTCAAGAAGGGTGGAAAACATTCAATACCGGACTTCAATGACACATCCACATTGTGAGCTTCTTTGGTATTCACATGAAGAAATTCTAATGGTAATTGACGACATGCAAGGCAGACGACTCAGGCATTCTAAGTACTTGCAATTCTATCTTCTTTCTCATTACATATTAAAGTAATGAGTAATTAACATCTGGTTTCTCATCAAATCATGCAGGAGCTTCATCTAGTGGGAGGAGTCGTTAAATTATATGATGACACAATAATTTGATATGTTCTGTATTGTCAAAATGTGTTTTGATGTGGTTGATTACTTGATTTTATTTAATGTATGGGATGCTATTTTATTTTCTTATTTACTTCTGATACTATTTCACGTTCGGTTATATTTAGTCGTGTTTGGTCTGAGTTTTACTATTTTTTTCGAACTTTAAATTTGTTCTAATGAAGAAAAAAAATCAGAAGAGTGTAAAAAAAAAAATAAAGAAACAATGTTGTAAAAAATAGTGTACAAATATAAATCTATTGTCAGAAAATTTGATTTGTTGGTTGGAAAAAATAATGATATAAATTTTATAATTTTGGTCATGTGAACAGTGTAGTCATATGCCATACCGTATCGTATTGTGACCAAACTAATTTGCAAACCGCAGGATGATCACGACAAGCGACACGTTACCCTGTGCCGTGACATGTCTGAACACGACGTTGATCCTATCCCTTGCAAATCAGGTATTGACTCAAAAAGGACCACTACAAAGGCTGATCCACAAAGTATACCAAACAAGATGTTATACGTTGCAATTGGAACCAGCAGATATCATGAACAGAAGAACTTTCTACTCAAAACTACGACACATTAACCATTCAAAACTGCTTAATAATGCTAGATTGTAACAGTAAAATTGGTAAAGCTAGACCCTAGCTACAAAACCACATGTCAAGAGACTCACCGGCAAGAGCATGTCAATTAATTCAAAATTACATTTCAACATTCAGATCGCACACTGCAAGCACATTACAAGCAAAGCATGTATTTCATAACAACTTCAGAGAACACAAGTAGAGCACCATCTTTTACTGGCTTTCAGTTTTCGGCTTCAAAACGGTCACGGCCACGACCAGGACCACGGCCACGTCCCATCCCCCTTCCCCTGCCACGACCTACAACAATAATGGCCATACATGTGGAATATTAAAAAATTGATGTGTTCAGGCTGTACTAGCTTCCATGCTAAATTTGGACTCCTTATACCTAATCAAATCCACACAAAAAAAGAAAAAAAAGCAAAGCAAAGCAAACAACCCTAATACCCATATACCATTCAGTATTAAACCTGTTAATGTATACTGAATGATATGTTAAACTTCAATAAAGGATGGTAAATTAACATTGAGAAATTATAGTGGAATCCTTACCACGGCCCTGAGGTGGCTGAGGGGGCACATCGAGTTCGCCATCATCATATGCACCATGTTCATTCACCATATTTGTGGCACCATAATTGTCATTGTAATAACCACCCCTACCACCTCTGTAGGGCCCACGACCACCTCTTCCCCGGCCTCTTCCTCTGCGACCATATCCATAACCACCTCCACCACGGTTGCCTCCCCATCCTCCTTCCCCACCATCATAGCCCATCCCATTGCTCATTCCTATTTTAAAGATTTATTAGGAAAATACTTCCTGTGTTTGCTGATAATTTTTTTGGAGTAAAGAAGACTAGAGTGTGTGGTACTACTAATATAATCACAATATTGTTCATATGTTAATGGCAAACAGCAACACTGAAGAATATGGTTAAATGTTGCATGCGATGGAACTTATGTGTAAGCATAATTCAGAATCTATTATACCGAATATGTAAATTACAAAAAGAGAAATGCATAATTTAAGGAAAAGTGAAAAGAAAGGAAGCACCTCGACTCCTACCCCTTCCGCCACCACGGCGCCCCCTTCCCCTACCAGCTCCCACAGCATCTAAAAATTATACAAAAAGCACTGAAGTTAGAAGGGTCAGCAGCACAAATTCTTTCTATGGGGGTCATTCTACAAGTATCCATATTAAATATCATATTTTTATTATTATGATAATTAAGAATGGGGGTCAATAGTAAGAAAATTTTAATAGCTTGAGGGTCAATTTTGTGTACATCTACCAATTTGTCTAAATAAAATAAAGAAAACAATTAATAATTTATGCATTTTGGAAAAATTATGGGGGGTCAACTCCCATTCTGTCCAATTCTATCCATCAGGCATGTTAGGCTGTGAAAGGATTTCTTTTTTCTTTGGCAGAGGGGGAACATAATAGTAGTTACCTTCTTCGTTATCAAAGTCTGCAAGTGGCTTAACCTGATCAGCTGGCAATGGTGGCTGGTACCTACAAAAATGAGGTGCCACCAGAAAATTAAACAGCACACGAAAACTGTCTATTACAGATTTCATTACAAAAGTTCTACTCTTGCACAATATAATGAGAGAGAAAACACAAAATGTTTTGGTTTATGTTCTGCTTTTGTTAATCCAAATGGTTAACTCACGCTGGTTAGTGATTACGGCAAATTGAGATATTAGTTCATAATCAACATGCCTAGCATAACAGTACAATTTGGTGAAGTATTATTTGATCTTATTACTTACCCTGGAGAAGAATTATCAAGCTCCTTCTTTGACAAAGTTATCGTTATCATTGACACATGTCGGGTTGTCTCCAAACTGTCATTAAACAGAATAGAAGCTAGCATTAGCCTACATAAAAAAATACACAAATACATGCAGAAAATCCACAGAAAGCAAATAAATTTGCAATCATTCTTACGGGAGAAGCCCTTCTTCCAGTGGCTCCCATACATCAGTAATATCAATCGACTCAGTGGTTGTAATCTGATGCAGACCCACAACCCTTCTCTGAAAAGTGTTTATGATTTGACAGATTTAACATAGTGATCAGATAATTATACTACAAGCAAAAGTAATGTGCTCAATCAAGAACAGAAAAAGAAGTAAATAAACAAACATATATTGTACCTTGATCAATTCTACTATCATTACAGTCTTATTTATTGCTCTTCCCATAGCTTTAATAACAATCTCGTTGGCATCTTTCTCCTAAATTATCAGCACAGAATTCAGAAAATCAAGTATACAGTTTTTTTAAACAATGATAAAGAATACAGTACAGTACATTAATAATGAAAAATCTGTTGTGCCGATGGAAGGATTTCAACTAAATAGACTGTAATGAACTATAATTTTTCAATTGTAACCATCAGTAATTTCTAGAAATGCGCAAAGAACCTCACCATAAACTGCACTGACTTTTACATCTGTCATTAACAACATAAAGAAACAGGTTCACCTAGTGAGCATATTTAAATGACAACACGCTAAGAAAGTCACGACAGTAACAGTAAAACCACAAGATACTTACAAACCCACTGAGGAACATGTTTTATTAGAGAACAAAAGATCATCACAATAGAAACTGCAGCTTTCAAACTAAATTTTAACCAAAATCTAGATGACAAATACTGGTAATAGCACAGGATGATCTGGATTAACTTTATTGCATCATCAAATCATATATTCTGACCATAAGTTCCAGTCTGCACTGGTCAAGGAAAAACAGGGCTGGTACATAAGCCACTCAAATCTTGTTATATGATACTTGGAACATAGAAAAATAACAGGAGTCATAGTAAAATAAAGAGGAAAAAAAAACAGAGAGCCGGACCTGAAGCAAGGTCAAGGCATAGCTGATATAGTTCCTCATCCTTCCAAGTGCTGTTATTCTAATTTCATTTTCACTGATAGGTGTGTCCTCTCGTGGTTTCTCCACCCTCTGGTACCGGTCCATTCTAAACCATGCAATTAAGAAGGTTACAGGTAAAGAGAAGTCCTACTTCACTAATTGCATTATATTATATTTAAAAATAAATGTAGGTTCACAAGGAGTAATTCGCACATAAAAATAAAAATAAAAAATCCCAGAACATGTAGGTACATAGTGGATATACTACCACACCAGCAACGATAACAATGCGATAAATAGACTCAGCTTTCATTTATAAGGGGGCACAAAAGTGAGAAAAACAACAACAAGAATTCAAGGAAAGACTTCAGATTCCTGTCAACAGACTTCCAAATGTTGCATATAATTCTTGGTTAATTAAGTTTGATGCACTATTTATGATATGCTTGGACTTCACACCAAATGGACTAATTAAGATAATCACATTGCAATTCAAAGACAGTCAGTTCTTTAATATTATGCAATTCAAAGACAGTCAGTATTTTTAGTTTATACTTACCAACAAAATAATTGTTCATGTCACTTGATTGTTCAGTCTCTAAGGAAAAAGTACAGCAAAATAGGCAACTAATTAATTCAAGTATTCATCAAATAGTCAAAAAGAAACTTTAGTCCAACCTCGAGTACCAAGCAAGGAATAAGACCAAACTCTGCTATCCGAAACACAAGAATGGTGACTTAAACAGTAAATCTAATACCAAATCCTAACTATCTCTAACAAACCCCCAAATATGAAAGAATCAGGTTAAACTATCTTAGAACCTGCTTGTGTCAAAAATAAAATTTCAATTAAAAACTTTACATTCATTCTTTGTTTAGCTGAAAGCAAAATTTCCTCTAATAAATATAGACAAAAAATCTTATCTGAAGTCCCCAAGTTACCTTTTACAAACCACAAAAGTTCAATAATTAGATAAAATCTAAGAATTACATGTACAAACAACCCATAAATTAATAAAAAAATTGATAGTTCTGGCAAACAGAAAAAAAAAAAAAAAATACATAATACATATTTATGTGGGGGTTGCGGGGGTAAGCACTGGGAATAAGGGGTTGAGGTCAACTTTGAGTTTTGAGCCTTTTATTCGTATTTAGTATTTGCTAACAAGATAGGGAACATAAAACTTTGATATTGTATTCATTTCAGACTTCAATCAAAGTCGGATCTCAGAAACCTATCTCGTACAATCCGTTAGATAAGGGACTGAACTCGAAACCTTGCACATATTACATTTAAAAACAACAATTTATTACATTTAAAAACAACAATTTATACTATAAACTGAGTCGACTATAAGAACCTTCAATGCCCATGCAAGACAACATATAAAAAACTCATCTAAAAAAAACTACTCCTTATAAACCCCTTAAATAGAGCAATTGAGACCAGATATCACGGAAAATCTGCATGCGAGGTGAACTAGGGTTATGATTTAGTACCTTATTTCCTTCTTCTCTTGCTTGGATAGAGCGAAAAAAGGGAGAGGTTTTCTCGCGGGTTTTGCTCGGTTTCGCCCTGATAGAGAAGGGTTTTTCCGTGGACCGCACCTCTCTATTTTTAAGACGTTTTCCCGATAGGGTTACCTCTATTCATTCCTCCCTACACGTTGATCACAGTCGTACGTATAGAACCAAAACTCACAGTGTTCAATTTAATATCGAAGCTTAATTAGTGCACTCAAAAACCATGTGCACATATTCTTTGGAAGGGTAATTTGAAGGATGAGTTGTAGTGTGCACAAGGATCATTGACGTCATGGAGTAACATTTATCTGTCAGTGGGCCCAATTTATGGTAAACTACTACGGTATAGCCAGATGTCTGGAACTTCATGCTAAACCGGGTAGTTCCGGTAGCGTAAGAGCGTAAGAACGAGGGAGCTAATGGGGAGTTGACACGTCGGATTCGATTGGTTGGAATGGTACAACTGCGCAAGTACACGCCACACAGAAACTCAGTCCCCATCGTCTGCATTAACTCGAGCTTCTTTTGAGTTAATACATTTTGGCCGTCTGATTTTTAAACAGAGTCAATCCGACACTCGTCTATAAAGGCAGAGTTCTTTAATACTAGTGCAATTTTGATCAATACGGATCTTAAAGCTGATCGGACGGTATAGATGCATTAACTAAAAAGTTTCTTTTTTGAGTTAATGCAGAGGATACGAATTCCAGAAACTTTGCAGCTCGCAAATTCGTGAGCATCGTGTCCTGATGCGGAAATCGAAATTTATGTACTGATCTGACCGAACCTATCAAATTGGAAGATTTCACTGATAACGAGAAGGTTTTTCTTATTGGAGTTCAGGAACGAGATCACTTTTTGGGCCGTTAAAGTCTTATAGCTGAGCTTGGTACGGCGTTTATTACACACCTTTGCACGAATTTCTGAGCCCTTGAAAATTACAACAAGGGATGGATTGATTGAGAGCAAGGTTTTCGGCCCTCACTTCATAAATTTTAATCGGAATTGAATTACGAATTTAGGTTTTTATTTTATGGAAGACCAACAGCTAGACGCCTAGACGTGGTTATTTTACATAAAATAATATATAGACAATTAATTTTATGGGATCGGCTAACAGTCTCCCATTATGTCCTCTAACGTTTCTCTGATTAACTGATGTGTAAAGTACAATGGGGACCACTAACTACATTAACAACTTGGGGGACCACTTATGATTGAAAAAATTGAAAACTGGCGCGCGTATGTATGGATACTTATGTGTGCAAATATTACCATATAATATATTAAGTATTCATACCTAAGACATCAAGTATTAAAACAAAAACAAAAAACTGGACATCAACTTTCTTTTCTCTCTAATTACACACTCATCTTTTACACATTTTTAGAAGTGAGTTTTTTTTCTTCGTTTAATCTCGTCAATATTTCTGACGATCTGTGAGGAATTTTGCGAATCTAAAACTACGGACATCTTCTACGTAATTTTCTCTTTCAAATAAGATCCATGATGAAGTACTTTCAGGTTCTTCATCGTTCAAATTCATACCTCGGTGTGTAAGTATTCATCTCTAATATGTCAAGTATTATTATCTAAAATACCGAGTATTCATACTTACTCAGTAAAGTGTGAATATTTATATTGTTAATATTTATAAGAAATTCACAGACGTGTCTTGGGCATTAACTACTTGGGGGACCACTACCGACCTGGGGGACAGATGCGTAACCACCGCACAATCACCAACACCATAGTTTTAGTAAAAAAAAAATCTAAAATTTTAAGTATTCATACTTACGCATTGAAGTGTAAATTGTTATGTTATAAAGTAACTTAAATCAATTAATCTGTTTGGTGATTGAACGTATTGATAAGTACTCAAGAAAATATTCATACTTATAACTGAACATACTGATAAGTACAAGAAATGTATTTTGTTACGAATCTCTTTTTGCATATTGATGGTATTAATATGTAATTAGAGAAATATTCATACCTATACGAGAAAATATGAATATTTATATTGTAAAATATGTTATAAAATAATACTAATATTTAACAAACCAAAGTTTCATACAAATACTAAACACGGTTAATAACAAAGCTATTTTGTAGTGGCATCACTGGTCTGGTACCGACTGTACCAGTACACAAAGGAACAAGGCGCACCACAAAGAAACCAGTAAAACCAGCAACATCAAAGGGGTCGGTACCAGTACGATACTAGTACACAAAGGAAACAAGCAACCATCACACAAATCAGCAAGGCCAGAGAGACAAGGCGCACACAAGGAAACCAGTAAACAACAGGTCGATACCGGCATACCAGACACAAGAAAGCAAAACAACCCAGGAACACAAACCAGCAAACTACAGAGACAAGGAAGCCAGTGCACCAGTAAAACCAGCAAAGGCCCAAGGTACTGGTACTGGTACGCCGTCTTGCAGTCTATTTTAATAATAAAACTCAAAATTTTTATTTTTACCATTAAGAAAAAGATAAACAAAAAACTATGAATTCGTGAAAAATCTATTTTTGACACGGCAAGTTGCGGCCAATACTTTTTTTTTTCCTACTGACATCCGTTGCAACATTTTTCTTTTGGGCCCCCATTTGTTTCTAATCAATTAGTGAGTCCCATTTCAAGTTGAAAGTCAAAAGTTGATGCAAAAAAAAATATATATATATATATATACTAGTATCATGCCCGTGCGTTGCAACGGGATATATTATAAGATAACAAAAATAAATTCTCATACAAAATGACAAATTTTTATAAAAAAAATAAATCAATGAAAAAAATATTTATTTAACAATATTCATGGATATTAAAAAAAAGTTGGATCTAAATACAATATAGAATGAATGACCCAGCGTAGCTAAGCAGCAGAGATGAATCGATCTGAAAAGCAAAATTCAAAAGGCCACCATCTTTATCCAACTCTTCAAGCTTAGACTTTGCATACCTAACAATTTTACTCAAAAGTACATTATAATAATCATTTTAGAATTTAGATAGAAGGGGACTGCTTGATCTGCAAAAGTTAACTTATCACTAAGACCCCTTCAAAACAAGAGGTATCATGCTCCACAAAATGTCAGACATAATGTGTCTAACAGCTTGGAAACATGAGAACTATTCACTATAACCATCCTTCCTCCATCTTTTACAAATTAATAGGTGCCAAAGTAACATTTTTCTCCTTGACCTTGTCTCCAAGTTATATGAGAAAGGACAAAGTGGAAACTTCACAGTTCTCTTAATGAAATCATCAAAAAGGTGGTATATATGAAACTTGATCCTCAATTTTGCATATGTAAGAACAACATGAGACTAACATGATTATTTGATTATAACATGGAATAGGATTTGTGTTCAACATATTTTCATAAAAGCATCCACATGACTTGGATGGTTCAACATGCATAAACCAATCCTCATTAATTACATGACTTAAACTCTACCCACATGTTATTCCTCAAACTACTACCCTCTCAAACAATATCTAACAAGAATATATGCATACAAAAACATATATACAAGGGCAATGTAGAATAACAGGTAAAAGACTAAAAGTACATACTATAAATTGAAAAACAATTACACATGACAACTCCAAAAACCATAGATAGCAGCAAAGCTGATTCTATACCAGTAGCAATACCGAAGCTGTTTCAGAGGGCACCAAAGTCAGTTCAGTACCAGTGGCAATACCAGTAGCCGTACCAGCTGACACAAAAGCTGAAGTGTACCAGAAGTCATACCAGCAGTCCTAACAGCAAACAGGGATCCTGTGTTGTGTGCAAGTTCACGATGCCAGATGTGTTGTGTCTAAAGTACAAAAGTCAACCAAAACAGGAAATTATTTGAAAGTAAAATAAATAGAAAAAACAACTTTTAAGATGATAAAAAAGGGAGCTACAGAGAACTGCTACCAATGAAACTACCGAATAAGGGGGGCTTAATATAAGTTCAAAAATAAAAATTAGAGTGATGAAACAAAAATTAGATATAATAACATAAAAAGTTTATACAAATATATGAAAGCATTGAACATACAATGAAACGTAAATTATGGTATTGCTTTGCTTCTTCATACATCACAGCATGTAGCTCTTCATTAACTTATGTCCCCAAGAATGTCCCCAAGAGTTGCTTTGCTTCTTCATACATCACAGCATGTAGCTTTTATTGTTGCAACACAAATCCTATACTTTCAAGATATTTAAATATCTAGCAAAATTGATTGAATTGCTTTTGAGTCTAAATGAAAGTGACTGAGATTGATTTAATAAAAAAAATTAAGGCAATTTACTATATTTTGCTTGGCTTAGGCTTAGTTTTAGGACTTGGTTTTTCATTGCAACTTCAGAAATGATAAGTGTCATTTTAAATTGCAGTATAATAAGGGACATGTATTTGTAGCAATATGTTAATTAATGCTAAGAGAGTGCAGAGGTATGAGAAACCTGGAGATTATGGCAATTTCATGTTTCTGATCTAAAAAAATAGCATACATGTACTTCTTTTTTAAAATTGTTAGCCATTGATAATAAGACAACAATATCTGCACTTTGAGGTGTAATGAAGAATTCCCAACCTCTATGAAATCTATGAACCGTATACCACCATCAGTTGGATCAGCTTCGTTCTCTTCTTGCCGATCTATGCTAGAGAAACAATTGTTTCATTCGAGTTTGAATTTACTTGTAGAAAATCATATAACTCTGTATGATTATTCATGTCTGCATGCATGAGAAAAGAAAAACAATTTGGGTAATGCATCCTAACAAAATTTGCAGCTTAAGTTCAAAAGGCTAAACTTTTTTTCTTGAGATTTTTCTTGGGTAATCATAACGAATTCTTAAGTGGCTTAACATTTTTTTTAGTTTACTTTCAGACTGTATCAATTTGAAGAAATTGTTAAAAGTCGCAATTTACCTTGATTTTCTTTTCGAATTAAAAAAAGTGAAATTATTAATGAAACTTTTTGTGTGTTGGTGATAATGCGATTAATTAGTCATCTAGTAGATCTATTCACTGTCAAAATCAAAACCAGACAAGAAATAAGGTTACCTTGATTGGATTTTAAATGAAAATCATGGTGAAGCGTCAAATATCCCTTTATACTTTGGTTGAAGCAATTGGCAGCACGGTATTTCTCATTCCAACTGTTACTTGAATCTCCTTTTTTACTTCTAACATCTTTAAGATTACCGCTATGGTAGCTTCTCTTACTGGATGAAATTTTTGACTTCTCGCGTGACCTCCGTGCCATAGAGGGATTTACTGAAGAAAGGCTTAAATTTACCAAAAGGGGCGAGGGTCTGTGCTAAACGACGGGACGCGTCTGTGCTAGGTCGGGGTCTGAGGCGAGAGAGCAAGAGACCGAGAGAGATGGTGCGAGAGACTGTGTCGGAGAGGGGGAGAGCAGCGGAGCCGGAGATACGCGATTTAGGGAGCCGCAGAGGGAGGTGAGAGAGGCGACCGAGTAGAGGCAGAGAGAAGTTTCTTAATAGGAGACGGATTTAGGATTTTTAGTTTTTAGAGAGAAGGGAGGAGATGGATCTCCGAGAGAGTCGCGACAGAGAAAAAATGAGAAAATAAAGTGGCATGGGGAAGGAGAAGAGAGAGCGATCGAGTTTCGCGACAACAGCTGAGATTGAGTTTCAAAATATGAGAAAATAAAGTGGCGTGGGGAAGGAGAAGAGAGAGCAATCGAGTTTCGCGACAACAGCTGAGATTGAGTTTGTGTGGCCGTACGTGTGGCGAGTATGGTTTTAAGTAAATTTAGACTTCTACACATAAAACAGATGTATTTAATCAAAAGAAGACAGATTATGTGATTGGAGGGCTGATATTGAATCCGAAAATTCATCTTTCAATCTCAGCCATTGGCGGATTAGGACACCTAACGTGCTTAATAATGAAATGGAGATATTAGGCCACAACTTGACGTTTTGGCCACTCCATTTCTAGCCACAACTTTAAGTTGCTTCCGTGTCAAAAATGAAATTTCTCATATTTCGTGATTCTTTTATTTTTTTTTTAATGATAAAAATAAAAATTCGGTAATAAAACAAATATATTTATAAGTTTTTATTCTTATATTTTTAATAAGCTAAGGTTATTGGTAAACTACATCCACAACAGATCAAGTCAGATGTGGAACCAAGAGGACAACATGTGTCTGTTCCTAATCTATTTTTTTTTAATGTACTTTCTATTATTTTTTCAAAAAAAAAATGTAAAAAATGTTTATATTTCAAAATAATGTAAAAATATGTTCCGTTGTGAAATTTTGTAGGATTCTATGTCACACATTCTAGTTCTGCTCCGACCAAGCAAACGTCTAACAGTGGGAAAAATTGATTTTTTTTTTTAAACTAAATTGGTTGTTTAATAAATGGGCATAATATGATTTATGTAAATATGAACGTTATTTTAGTGGATTTGGTACAAAGAAACTTTTTCTGAGTTTCCTTATTTAAATTTTACATCAGCTATAAATGTAACTAAATTGCACTGATCGATAAAGAGAAGTAATTTTGTCAAGATCAAGTTGTTGGACTATATAATTATTAACTATAGATTATACATATAGTAAGTGTTTAAATTCAATCGTGCCTCAGCACATTCCCAACAATCTCAAAAGTTCAAAAGAACATCAATATATATTTGCGGAATCTATAGATGCTAACTGTTACTGATTCGATCGAATTATTCGAAAGAATTTGTTGAACTACGTACTCAGAATGTAATATAAACTGATAAAAAACAATTTGTTGACTTGCATTTGTGGTAAAAGGTCGATCATTTCGGCCTTTTGTTTTCATAATTTGCTACCTTGCATAATTTTATATATTTAAATTAAATTGTGTATTAATTCTGAATTAATTAGTTATTTGTTGAGAGATTTAAAAATTTTCTGAAATAAATGACCTTACGCGTCGCCATTTCTATTAAATATAGAAAACATAATTCATACAATAATACAGTCAAAATCCTCAGCTACCCAGTCCCAAAAAACCTCCCCCCTAAGCCTTTACCATAAACACAATAAAATTTTCTCTTACCTTAAATTAATATAATAGTTCTTAAAGACAAAAAACATAAAGAAATATATTAGTATTAGAGTGAGTATCTAGTAATATTCATATTATAGATCGACCCATATTATGAATTTATATTTTTATTTTCAAATCTCAATAGTCAATCCGAACTGTTAACATGATCTTTATACTAAAATGTATTTGAAGACTGAATTTTATATTTTTCAAAACATTTTACTTTTTTCTGGGATAGATAAAAAATCAATGCTTTTGAATGGTTCACAATTTTGAGATTGACCCATATTATGAACTCATATTTTTATTTTCAAATCTCAAATAGTCGATCCTTATCGTTAAACATGATCTTCATATGAAAAATGTATTTGAACACTGAATTTTACATTTTTTTACAACTTTTACTATTTTTTTAGATAGATAAAAAATCAATACTTTTGAATGGTTCACAATTTTGAGATCAAGTGATTTTCTACTTATCTAGAAGAATACTAGGAAATTCTAAAAATATAAAATTTGATTTTCAAATACATTTTCGATCATGTTTAACGTTCGGATTAACTTTAGGAACCGGTCGGATTCGAACCAACGAATAGAAGTTTGAAATTTGAAAATAGATATATAAATCAACAGTATAGATTGATCCATAACAATGCATATTATCATGACAATTCCCTCTTACTATATACAGACCGCAAATTCACTCAGACTGTCAGACACTAAATCTTCATCTGCTGTGTCCAAAGCAGACACCATATACATCAGGATCCTCCTCTAAATTAGCCACACTGAATTCATTTCCAAATTCCAACCTTTCCTAGCTGTTATTGCTAGTTAATTTGTCATCCTCTTCTTCCCCTAATTAAGCTTAGCTAAATCACGGAGTCATGCATGAATTCACATCACCTCAGGTTACCTGACTCAAGTAAATTATGATCGGACAATTCTTTTAACATGGCACAAATCTCAAAACAGCTACCCTACAGTCTCCATAGGTACCGGATTGAGTTTGGCTCATATAGGATTAATCTGAACCGTCCGTTTCAATTTAGGCTCAGATTGGATTAATCTGGACCGTCCGTTTCAATTTGCTTGAGTCAGATGCCTGGAAGGATACGGATCCGTCATGCATAGCCCCGTGAGTTCACGTACCTGTCTAAAAAGGAAAGGATGATAAAATTAGAGGCAACTATGCTTGTAACTTTCTTTGGTTGCTCTGAATTGAAAATTACTCTTATGTTTCTTTCGAGTCATATTATCCTACAAACAACATAAATCAGAGCCTTTTCCCAATTAAGTGAAATATAAAATGAGCAAGGACATATCTCCCAACAATTTATCATTCCCAAAAGATATCAGACAACCATTTCTTAAAAACATTACAAATTTACTGACTCAGCTTCTTTTCTAAGTTTCTAACTGATTCACAGAATTGAGAGGCCCTATTAGTGCATCATATAGTCCATAATAATTGAGCATTTTGAAAAATAAAAATGGTGTAGCTTTTCTTCGTAAATTATTAATGACAAAAAAAAATCAAATTACATCAAATTTGATATTCAATCTAAATAATTTTCAAATTAAATTTGATTGAGTTGGAGGTTCTGGATCAAATAACGAGTAGAACCAGATCGTTCTTAAGCGCTCACCAAGCTCTTTGTGAGTTTAATTCCAAAATCTATCGTGACTGACTTCAAATGCGAATTTAAACCGTTGAAACTAATATACTTGATAAGAGATGCTTCTACATGTAAAATTTTCAAATAATTTATAATAAATAAAAATTGTAAAAAAATAATGAAAAACAAACATATTAAAAACTTATAAATTCTTTTATAATTTTATCGCTTTACTTTAAATCAAGTTGGAAATTTATAAATTTGACATATAAATATATCACTCGTGAATAACATAATTTCAACCGTTTGAATTTATTATTTAAAACTGTTAAAAATATAGAACATTGATCTCAGATTGGATCATCATCATCAATCAAGAATAGAGGGCTAGGATTAAATCAAGAATAGGGAGACTAAACATTAAAGTACCAAACGGTACTGTGAACAGTAAATAGGTAGGGTACCAACGGTAATATTAATTGAACCGTTGGTACCATAGTATAAATAGAGAATAGGGAATTGTAAAAATACAACAGTTTTTTGCTCAATAAATTCATCTCCTCCTCATAATTCATAAAATCAACAAAAACTATTTCGGTTTAGTTTGAAGCTAACATCAAATAGATTGATTAGCTTAACACCTATTTCTGCTCTCAAATGACTATCCACTGCTGCAGAATTGATTTGAGTGACAACCGAAGAGCAAGAGCGGTGTTTGGGCTCAGAATTGGCGAGGGAAGGCTGGTTTTCGCGTGAAATTTGGTCCTGCATCAGCATGTTTCCCTGTTCCAACCTCCTCCGCACTTTCTCTCCTCACTCTCCCCTATTTCCACTCCCGATTCACACCGCTTCCCCTCTCCCTCTCCGCCTTCCCTCTGTGCGTCCCCTTCACTGTTCCGACCCGAATCGAAACCCAAATAAAGAATTCGACCCGGTACAATTCGAGTCCGAGCGGCTCCGCCTCGACGAGAAGGCGCGCAATACCATGGCAACGGAGGCGGCAGTTGCGGGGACAAGTAGTGGAGGAGAGAAGCAGTGGAAGTGGAGGATAAGGAAGAGGGTGTGGGACATGATGGAGGCCGAGGGAATTGCTCGCAACCCCCGACCTGTGCACCACCGGATCCCCAACTTCGAAGGAGCTGCCTCTGCTGCTGATGCGGTATGATTATTCTTTTTAATTGGATAGGACTTTGGGAGACGTGAGCTTTCGTAGCTCAGTTGGTTAGAGCACCCGTTTAGTAAGCGGGAGGTCTTGAGTTCGACTCTCAACGAAAGCAGCTAATCTTTTTATTTTTTATTTTTTATTTTTTATTACCTCTAAGAAATGAAAAGAGAGATCAAACTTCCGGTAACAGAATAATTAAAGCTCCTTTCACGTGTATAATTCTTCATTTATTGTAAGCTCTCCAGGAGCTTTTAGTTTTGATCACTGACCATTGCTGATATGGATACATTCTTCTTTTTCTCTACAGTTAGGAAAACTGGATGTGTTTGAGAAGGCAAAATGTGTGAAAGTTAATCCAGATTCACCTCAGAAGCAAGTTAGGTTTTTAACGCTAACGGGTTGGTTATTCTTTTTGCATCATGTTTTCTTTTAAAACTATTAAGGGACAATAAATTTTCTTGAGGAAGATAATTGCAAACTAGTGGCTACAGGGGCCCAACTAGAAAATTGAGATGGGGTGCTGGAAAATCGAATATAGTGTAATTTCATTTTATAAGGGGGCTGAAAGGCACTAATGCATATAAAATTTACAAAATTTAATGGACAATATTACAATTTTTGGATTTACGGGTCTTAGCACCTTTCCCCAACAGCCTTCTTGCCCTTGAGTGGCTTAACATAGCATTTAAATTGGAGTTGAGATGTTATTTCATTTTACTTGATGTAAAGCGCAAACTAGGTCTAAGGACTGAATTAGGCTAAACAGAGCCACACAATGCACCACTGCATTGCATAGCTTAAAGCTGAGTTATGGGACTGTGCTGCGCCTCATAATTAAGATTAAAATTCTTTCTCTGTCCATGTTTCAAATTGGATATTCATTATTTTATCAAACATAATGGGCTTTTAATTTATTTTTTTGGGTAAAATAATCCCTCTTTAGGTGGAAAGATGCTGTTAACTCCACAACCACGACTGAGAACTGGGTTCTTTTCTGTATTGGAACCTCAATTATTACCAGTTGGATCTGTACTCGAGGCATGCACTTCAATTGGTGCAGCCAAATATGGGAAACCTATTGATTTGGATGAAAAAATAATAGTGGATCTACTTGTTATCGGGTCAGTGGCTGTTGACCGAAATACTGGCGCCCGTCTAGGGAAGGGTGAGGTATTGTCTGGATAGATTATTACAGTTGGCATGTGAATCGTTAACTGGTGGTCCCAAACTTTTAGATTAAGCCCTCACTCAATTACCCTCAGTCTTGCAAATTTGACCTCTTTGTCAAACTCAATGGCACATATTTAAATAACTAATATTATCTATTTGGCAATTACTTTGAAAAGAAATTGTAAGAAATAAAAATCAGATAAATGGTTAAACCACCAAGGGTACCGAGCCAGATAACATCAGATCTCCCTGGTATAACCCCAAAAGAACAACTGAAGGATGGTATAGATTGTATAAGGATACTATTGATTCCATATTTTGCCATGCTTTATTTTTATAAAACGGTTTATTGACCTAGAGTCTTCTTAGGGTTTTGCTGAGCTAGAGTACGGAATGTTGCGCTATATGGGTGCTATCAGTGATTCTACCATGGTGGTGACAACTGGTAAAATTTTCTCTTAAGCTCTAATAACCATCTAACACAATGCGGGGAGCGAGTCTTGATGCAACCTTCTCTGTACGATCTATACAACAGAGGATCTCAGTGCCAACCCCTCAACCACCACCAAATAATATATTGCTCTTTGTTGTTAGATTATAGTTCTAGTTTGGTGTTATTACTTGTGTGTGTGTGGTCTTACTGCTATTTCCATGTACTTATCACTGGAGAGAGTGTGTGTCTTTGTTTATGTATATAGTTACACGGAAGGGTAAATCTGGTAAGATTTGTCCAAACCGAAACATCTGACCAAACTGAGAGAACCTGAATGTGTCTGAATATCTTTCAAAACTCAATAATTAGAACCTGACCTGCTCAGGCAGTCAGACTTGACCTGGTTTGAACCTGAGCAATACTTGAAAGTTATTGCACCCCCAAGAAGAAATCCAATCTGATCTGAACAAAAATCAATCACAATTCCAAATTGATTTTCTTGGGACAAACTGACCTGGCCTGAACTCAATACCAGATTGAGACCAAATATGACCGAACCTCCATGATGGGAGGCGAGAAACTGATCTTGATCTGACAATACTGCAACCCGATATGAAATAACCCCACTGTTTGTCTCCTCTGCAAAAGACAAATCCTAAATTGCTATTTGCCCGAAGGGTCTGGGAATGATTGACTATTTTTTCGTTAATACACCAAAAGAATAGTCCTTTAGACATTTATACTAGCTTCTTTTTGACATTTAATTTCTCATGTTGTAGTGCATGACAAGCAATTGGTGGATGATATTCCTGTCGAGAAGTTGCTAGTTCATGATGTACCAGTTGATATAGTTTGCACTCCTACCCAAGTAATTTTTACAAATACTGCTATACCCAAACCGCAAGGTTGGTCAAGTTTTCTTCTACTACTAGGAATTCATCAAAATGCTTTTGATTTTCTTTACTGCCCAAACTACTTTCAGATTTATATTATTGATTGTCTGTTTACATGTTTTGTTTCCTTGTTTCTATTTTTGTTTTTATTTTTATGTTAAGATATCTGACCAGGTATTCACTGGCCATCTATAGAACTGTATGGGTATTAACTGGTTGCTATATATTATAAGAGGAGGGATCCACTTGCAACATTTGAAAGTTACAACATCTTATAACAATTTAGTTTTGCAATTTTGAAAGTCCAAACAGTTGATCCAAACCGTTCAACACGTAATCTGTATTAAAATGTGCTTGAAGATCAAATTTTACATTTTTATGAATTTTTTTACTATTTATTAAGTATTTTACAAAAATGTTGTTTTTAGATAATTTTGGACCACTAAAAAACAATAGTTTTGTAAAATATTTAATAAATAGTAAAAAAATTCAAAAAAAATGTAAAATTTGGTCTCCAAGCAAATTTTAGTACATATTATATGTTGAACGGTTTGGACTTTAAAAATTACAAAACTAAATTGTTGTAAGATGTTGTAACTTTCAAATGTTGTAAGTGGATCCCTTCTCATATTATAAAATACATATTTTGGTAGTGATGATTTGGATACAGGGATATATTGGGAAAAACTTTCTCCTGAAAAACTGGGGCAAATTCGAATCCTAAGAGAATTGAAGAGACGAATAGAGAAAGAAACCGGTGCAAAACTTCCTTGTGGGCCCTCTGAGAAGCTTCCTCCTACTGCCAAAAGGGGAAGGCGATAGTTCCTTTGTAAGATCTAAGATCTGTGTTGATTATTTTTTTGAAATGTTGACAACGTACCTACGAGATTGGAGAAATTGACCATTTTTGTTAATCTACATCTCATACTTTATTCAACTTGCTGAGAAGATATAGAAGAACATGTTTTAGTTTTTCAATTTAACCCAATTGTCTAAGTTTCAAGTTTAAGTCAATTCTTTTGGAGGGGATGTGTCTATATTATTCCTTTATTTGTTTCTTTATTTTGATGAACAAAGGTGTTTTTGTTTAAACGATCTAATTATTTTCTGGCAGTTGCATTTGTGTAATGGGTTACGAAGAAAGGCTGGTCGTTTTTAGGCCAGCCCAAAACAACAATTTTTATTCTCTCTAACTTAAGAAAGCTTCAGTGCGAGTGTGTGGCCCTAAATTATATTAGGAGGGAATAATTTTTAAAAATCTGAATTGTTTATCTACTATAATATTACCGTATGAAAATTTGAGACAAATCTCCACTCGAATCATCATCAGTTCTAGGGGTGCAAACGGATCGGATATTATCCATCCGTAGTCCATATCCGTATTTGAAAACTAGATGCGGATATATATCTGAATATCCGTGTTTAAATCCTAATTATTTGTATCTAAATAGCACATAAAATATTAGATAAATATTATGAACTTTGATATTTTCTAATAATACTTATATATTTTTTTAATAAATAATAGTATTAAAAAACAGATATCTGATCTGCATTCATTTCTGAAAAATTAACGTGGATACAAATATTGTTTTACCACTATCCGATCCAATCCGTTTGCACCCCTACCATCAGTTTTTTCTGCCTCTTTGTTCCTTCCCATAGTGGTGAATAGTTTTTTTTTTAAAAGGTTATATGTAATCTCTAACGACACCTAAAGGGAGTGAATAGAGAGTCTTAAAGACTCTTAGACGTTTTTCGGTTAAACTCTCTAAACTAACAAGTCAAGCAATTGTCAAGCAAGCGTGTACTAGTAAAGTAAATAGAGTAGAGTTAGAGAAATTTGACATGTAAGATGATAACGGAGTTCGACGTAAAAAACTTACGTCTCCTCGTGACACGTGAGCCCAACAAAGGTGGGAAGTCACAACCTAACTCCTGTACAAGGTGAGCCTAGAAGCTCAAGTTGGAGACTCTCTTGGGATCATCACACAGCTATGGATATATTTGAGTGGAAACGCTCGAGCTAGTGAACCCCTTCGCGCCCTACAAGCATGATGCACTAACTAGAATGGAAAAACTTAAGAACTAAATCCTAGACACTAAACTATATCTCTAAGAAGATAAGTCAAGTGAATTTGAGAGTGTTGAGAAGATATTGAAGTTTAAGCTCACTCAACAATAAAAGCTTTCAAGAATGCACAATAAATATTTTTTTAATGTGCGAGACGGCTAGCTTACCCAAATCTGAAGTTGGGTAACTCCTTTTATAGTGGGGACTCCAGATTTGTCAGATTCGTTCTCACGGAAGTGATCCGTCATAACGGTTTGTACGAATATTGAAATTAGAGTTTTCACAATTTAATTAAATTGATATTAACCGTTCTGAACGTTTATGTCCGTTCAGAACGGTTAGTACAATTTATTGCACAGAACTTGATGAGCGTTCCAAAGAATGTCATCCGTCCTGGACGGAATCAAACTGGAACCTCTGTTTTTCGATTTAATTTGTTCCATACAATTTGGTCTGTTAAGAACGGATGTTCCAGAAATCAACAATCCTCAAATATTACTTTACTTAACTACTTGATTATTACAAAGAGGAGAGATCTAGTTACCACAATTTTAAGTTACAAAAAGTTACCACAACCATTTTCTACATTTTCAAATTCCAAATCGTCGATCCAAACCGTTCAACATGATCTCCACAATAAAATGTGCTTCCAGATCAAATTTTACATTTTTTTTGAATTTGTTTACTATTATTTAAGATGGGTACAAAATTCAATGGTCTGAATTTAACTAGTTTTGTAAAATACTTAATAAATAGTAAAAAAATTCAAAAAAATGTAAAATTTGATCTGGAAGCACATTTTATTGTGGAGATTATGTTGAATGGTTTTGATCGACGATTTGGAATTTGAAAATGTAGAAAATGATTGTGGTAACTTTGTTATAACTCAAAATTGTGGTAACTAGATCCCTCCTCTATCACAAATCTATAGCTTCATAAAGTTTTGTTGACTTCTTCAGTTCTTCAAATGAATCTTGTAATTAAGCTCTTCATGAACCTTGATTCTTCCTCATAGAAATCTTGCAATTAAGATCTTGAACCTATCTTTGCTTCTTCATTATTAATCTCGTAATTAAAGCCTTGAACCTACAAACTCACTCAATCATATAAATGGTTAAATTCAACTAATGTATGTTTTGCAAATTATGTCAAACAAAGTATTAGAAGATTGCAAATTCTGTCAACCAACAAACTCACTCAATCATGGAAATGGACCGTATGCAAGATCGGAGACTCGGATATTAAATTCATCGTGAGAACATTGATAGGAATGCAGTAGGTAAATATGCATGATTTAATTATTTACATATACTAATTTATTGGTTCTTTCTTGAACAAATACTCATTAATTTATATACGTTTTTACTTATAATGCAGAGGAAACAACAAAACAAGCAGAAGCATGATCATCTTCCTCAAGAAGAGTAGCAACATAATATTTTTCTGCAAGAGAATCATATTCAAACAGACGTCAATGTTGATGTTTCTTAATTTTTATGTTGTTGTAATTTTAATTTGTAGTGACAATTCCGGTTTCTATTTAGAATTTTTATTTTTATGTTATTGTAATTTTAATTTTAATTTTTAGCGTTGTTGTTTCTTAATTTTCTATTATTAGTGATTTAATTAATATATTGTTTGACGTCTGAAAAAAAATTGAATTTCAATATTCGTACTTTCATTTGACAGCATATTCTTATAAGAAAAACAATTACCAAATAAAATTTAACATAACTAAAACAAACAATTAAAATAAATAATTTCAAACAATTTAGAATAAAAAAAATTCAAACAATATTAATAATTGATATGAAACAATAAGAACTAAATGAACAAACAATGAAAACATAAAAAATACAAAAGATAAAAGTCCAGAAAAGTTCAAATCCGAAAAATTATTTTCGGATTCACAGAATCAGAATCGGAAAATAATTTTCTGGAAAGACAATATCCGGATCCGGAGAATAATTTTCCGGAAAGAAGATCTGTATCTGGAGAATTATTTTCTGGATTGGATAGATTTGAAAAAAAATAAATCCAAAAATAGATGTAGATTATGAAATTTTATAATTTTTTTGGATATTAATAAAAAATTCGGGAAAAAGAGCTTGCAAATATTTATTTAATTTTGTTCGCAATACTTTCATTATTCTTACCAAAAACTGCATTAACTTTGATAGCAATAATAATATACGAACCTTTCATTAACTTGTCTATTTCTACAAAAATATCTACCCACGAATTGCATCAATGTCATGCATCGTACGATTCGTACGGAGCTATGGATTATGGTGATCATTTTATTTTATATTGTGGGGGCAGTGGGCCGACAATTTTATTAATATCCAAAGTTAATTACAAATTAATAAATATATTCAAAAAATTTCTTGGTTTTTTGAGAAATGTCAAACCGGCTAGATTCTGGCCGGTTTTCTCCTCTCCCAGAAACCGGCCAGATCCCAGAAACTGGTTTCTTTCTTTTTTTATTTTTTTAGAGACACTATGAAGAGCAAGATAATGAAATCTAACACTAAAAATTTAAATTTTTGTTTAAATAATTTGTTAGATTACTTCTTTTGATGTATAATTAGCATATTTATATTAAAATACGCTAAATTACTTGAAATTATGTTGAATTACACTATATTACATTAAATTCCGGTAAATTATGTTAAATTAGTTGAATTACACTAAATTACATTAAATAACGCTAAATTACACTAATTTCGCTAATTATAATGAAATACGGTAAATTATGCTAAACTACGCAAAATTACGCAAAATTAGGCTAATTTTGTGCCATCTTTCATAAATCATAAAAAATAGTAAAAAATTTCAAAAATAGTAAAAATTGGTATTCTACAAGTTCATTATATAACTAATTTACTGAGCTACTTAGATTGAATAATAGAAATAAAAATCTTAATCGGAAACTTCAACTCAAATTTTGAGACTCTTCCCTTTGTTTTTTTGGCAATTATGAATTTTGAAATCAAGCATCGTGGGCACTAACACATGCGTATTTTCGCAAACTTTTCGAAAAGTGGTCATTTGTTGAAATCGGGCACTCGAACGCCATTTTATGGTCGTTTAAAGTTTCGTCGTCGTTTTTCGCCTTTTCAGTAAAGATATCATCCATATTCATATATAATTTACCGTATTTTAGCGTAATTTAATATAATTTAGCGTAATTTAATGTAATATAGTGTAATTCAACATAATTCAAGTAATTTAGTATATTTTAGTATAAATATGATAATTATACATCAAAAGAAGTAATCTAACAAATAATTTAAACAAAAAATTTGAATTTTCAGCGTTAGATGTTGATCAAATGGACTCTCCAGGGTGTAAAAAAAAAAGAATTGAGAAAATAGGCCAGATTCTGGGGGAGATGAAACCGGCTAGAATCTTGCCGGTTTGGACATTTTTCGAAAAACCAAAAAATTCTGGATATATTTATTAATTTGTAATTAACTTTGGATATTAATAAAAATGTCAGGGCAGCGGGGGTATAGACGATACAGAATCCAATCCAAATTCGTTGTGATATGCATAGTAACCAGATTCGCGTTTAATTCGCGAATTAAACAGTTTTGAGTCTTCCACGTATCAATCAGCGTTTTATACGGTAATTCGCGAATTAATCGATAAATTCGCATATTATTTGCGAATTTAACGAATTAATCGCGATTTATTCGGAAAATCTCGCTGCATCTATTCCAGTCTTCCAGAGCTGCTTTTTCCCATTTGAACAATTACCCTTTACTTTATCAAATATTACAAACTTTGCCACTAACTATTGCCTTTTTCAAATTCCCATGTGCATTGGGATCATCTGTGGCAGTATATGATATATTAAGATGCTTTGAGATTGATCTTTTTGGAGTTTTTTTTTTTACTCCATTGTTGTACCGAATTATACCCGAATCATACCCAAATCACGAACTTTTGACCTCGCCAAATCGAACCGAATTATTAATTTGTCACTATGGCGATATGTCGGCATCATATTGCCACGGAGTTTGCCTTTTACGGTTTTACCCCGGTGTCCCAAGAAGAATCTTTACAGCTGGAATACAACTAAACAGGTATGAACGAAACCCAAAGCCGCAATTTTAACTGAAAGTGAAGGGAAGAAGGTCCAAAGCCCATATTTCTATTTGGGGAAAAGGTTTTGCTTTTCCGTAAAAACAAACTGAAGAATTTCCGGTATTTGTTTTTCAAGCCGCATATACATGGGAGAATCTTGCCTTTTAGCCGTTCTCTCAAATGATATCAGACTATCAGTGCATGAACGGTATATGTTTATATTCGTAAATATAAATTTTTTAAAATAATTTGTCTAATATTTTTGTCAATTAATATCCGATTATATCCTTATTATTCATTTTTTTCGATTTTTTTTCCCATCATTACTGATTTGTTGAATTATACTTACAAATTTACAATGTACTATTTATTCAATACTATTAATAAAATTGAGTAGAACTAGGGTGTTCTTAAGTTAACCTGGCCTCTTTTGTGAACTCAACTCTAAAATCTATGAGATTGGCTTCAAATGACGAATTCAAACTATTGAAACCCATCTACCCTTATGAGTGATGCGACTACATGCAAAAATTATAAATTTGAAATTATTTTTGTATAGAGTCAAGTGGTAAAAAAACATTCAATAATAAATGGATTAAAATTAATTTATAAACCTTCTAATTTTGACCGATTAATTTTATACTAAATTAATTCGAAGTTTAAAAGTTTTGCATGTAGACGCACCACTCGTAAGGTAGATGGATTTCAATAGTTCAGATCCGTTGTTTGACGCTAATTCGATAAGTTTTAGAGTTTAGTTTATAAAGGAACTTATGAACTAGGACAACCTAGTTTTGCTCAATAAAATATTATAGTTTATTTATTTATTTTAAAGAAATATTAATATCGTTGACATAATTTACATTATAAAATAACAAATATACTTGTATTATATTCAAATTGTGAATTTTAGATCTTGCAAAACTCTTTTCAAAACACAAATTTATCATTGAATGTATGCCCCCAATGATTTAAGGTTGAAAACAGAGGCAGATCTAGAATTTCGATTAGAGATAGGCACAAAATACTAACAAGAGTACAAATTTCGTCTATAATATTAAAAGTTGCAATAAGTAATATCTAGTTAGTCAAGTTGATGACGGTAAACCATGACTGCCACTACATGTCTTCATATTTTGTATCTTTGCATAATTATTTCATTATCAACATCATTGAACAAATCTTTCTCTAACAAATCATTCAACTATTGATTTCCCATGCTATTTCTTGATTCGTTTTTTCACCATATTCATTGTCGAAAATACCCTTTCCAATACTAACAGAGTTACCTACAATATCAAAGAAAGGAAAGAGTCAAGGAAATCGGAGAAGGGAAAGAGTTGATGTCGGAGAAGGAAAAGGAGAAGGGTCAGGACATAGAGTCGGTTTGGGCGAAATGAGAGGAGGCTACGCTAATCGTCTTTTTTCTCTCCCCTGGCAAGTGGCGCTGCAACATGCACATCGTCTTTTTTTTTGGCGATGCAAATTAATTTTTTTTTTCCTCCTAACAAATCGGAGACGAGTAGCGGACCTCTTTTTTTGAACGAAGTAGCGGACTGACACCACAATCTTTTTTTTTTCTTTTATGCAAATCAGTCTGGACTGATGTTTTTAATACATGATTTTTTTGCTGAATCGTAAATTAAATTCATAAATAAATCTTTATTATCGTTCGGAAATTGACACATATAAAATATCATTTACCTGACAAAATTTCAAAATCCCGCCGATGGTTGAAAGTGACCCACAAACCCAAAATGTGACGGCATACGTTGTTTGTTTATAAGGTTTGAAGTCTGTACAGATTATATCCGGCGCGTGGTATGCGTGTCCGTATATACGGTATGCCATTTTATATGCAAAATATTAGCACATTTAACTAATTATAAAATATAAATGATAATATGTTCATGCATTATTAATATGGATGTATGTCAGTACTGTGTGTTCATACCAGTGTTCTAAATAGCGACGCAATAGCGGCGCTATAGCGTTTTTGGACCTTAAACGCTAAGTTATAGAATAAAAGTGCGCTATTTTAGCTACGACCGCTATAGCGGTAATAGCGGTCCGCTATTTGCGCTACACGCTATGCGCTATAGCGCACGCTATGCTACATAGGCTTCTATTTAAAGGCCCAAACTGAAATTTATTTCAAAGATCAATGTTTTTCAAGATCTAAATTGCTTTTGTTTTTAAATAGAAAAAGATAAATAGTTTATGCCATGATGTTTAGGTTTTCTTTTAATAGAAAACGATATATAGTTTATACCATGATGCTTAGGTTATTTTGAATGGAAAAAAATAGATAGTTTATGATATTATTATTTTATTAGAGATATTTTGAATAGCAATTTAGACTTTGTACTGGTTCAATATAAATTTTCTAATTTCTTAATCAATTTTGTGTTACTTATTACTCTATGAGACTTTAGATAATGTTGATATTTAGTACAAATATATAATATAATTTTTGTAAAAACAAAAACGCTATGTAGCATAGCTTCCGCTATAGCTACGCTATTCGCTATAGCTTTTTTTGTAGCCTTCCCGCTATGACGTTATAAACGCTATTTAAAACATTGGTTCACACAGAATCTCCAATATATCACTTTCACCCCCGAGTCCGACCCCTGTTATATTCTTTCTGTTGTTCGTTCTTTTTTTCCTGCTGAAATTTAATACTGTACGTCCATTGACAACTAAACTTTGAACTTGTCAATGTTTGGTTGCCGCTATTTTTCCACTTAGAAATGGGACAATGCCGACATTTTTATTTTTATCCAAAGTTAATTACAAATTAATAAATATACTCAAAATGTCTGATTTTTTCCAAAAATGTCCAAACCGGTCATTTTGTGGCCGGTTTTCTCTTTTTTTTTAGAGACACTATGAAGAGCAAGATAATGAAATCTAACACTAAAAATTCGAAATTTTTGTTTAAATTATTTGTTAGATTACTTCTTTTGATTTATTATTAGATATTTATACTAAAATATACTATATTAATTGAAATTATATTGAATTACACTATATTATATTAAATTATGCTAAATTATGTTAAATTACGCTAAAATACGGTAAATTCTGATAAATTACTGTGTGTCTTCATAGTGATGTATAATATTAGAAACTATTTTTTGTTTCTCTTTTATCTTCATAGTGATTTATAATTAGAAACTATAATATTTTTTTTAAGAGACACTATGAAGAGCAAGATAATGAAATCTAACATTGAAAATTTGAATTTTTTGTTTAAATTATTTGTTAGATTACTTAATTGATGTATAATTAGTATATGTATACTAAAATACGCTAAATCACTTGAAATTATGTTGAATTACACTATATTACATTAAATTATGCTAAATTATGTTGAATTACACTAATTACACTAAATTATGCTAAAATATAGTAAATTTCGGTAAATTACATATGAATATGGATGATATCTTTACTGAGAAGGCAAAAAACGACGACGAAATTTCAAATAGCCATAAAACGGCGCTCGAGTGTCCAATTTCAGAAAATGACCACTTTTCAGAAAGCTTGCGAAAATAACGGCAATGCCATTTTTTAAAATTTAGAATTGCCAAAAAACTAAGGAAAGACCTCAAAACTTGAGTTAAAGTTTCTGATTAAGATTTTTTATTTCTATTATTCAATCTAAGTAGCTCAGTAAATTAGTAATATAATGAACTTGTAGAATACTAATTTTACTATTTTTGAAATTTTTTTATTATTTTTTATGATTTATGAAAGATGGCACAAATCGGCCTAATTTTGCGTAATTTTGCGTAGTTTAGCGTAATTTACAGTATTTCATTATAATTAGCGAAATTAGTGTAATTTAGCGTAATTCAACATAATTTAGCATAATTTAATGTAATATAGTGTAATTCAACATAATTTCAAGTAATATAGTGTATTTTAGTATAAATATGCTAATTATAAATCAAAAGAAATAATCTAACAAAAAATTTAAGCAAAAAATTTAAATTTTCAGTGTTAGATTTTATTATTTTGCTCTTTATAATGTCTCTTAAAAAAAAAGGAGAAAACTGGTCATTTTGTGGCCGGTTTCTGAGGGAGACATTTTTGAAAAAAGTCAGACATTCTGAGTATATTTATTAATTTGTAATTAACTTTGAATATTAATAAAAATGTCGGCGGACTGTGGGACTAAAATAAATAATTCATGAAAGTTGGATCGCTCCTTTTTTTCCCGACATCCATGGAATGCGCCTCATTTCTTTTTCAACAAACTAGACGACTCTGCAAATTATTCCCTTTTGTTTTTCGAGGGGGCCATGGTCCATAAATGAATTCTTGCATTATATTTTTTTGGACAATGAATTGTACTCGAGCAATTAGCATATATTATTAATTTCTATATACAAAATAATAATGTCATTACATCATTCCATAACTTCATCACCAAATCAAAATATTTATATTTATTTTGATATATCCGCGCTTGTTTACAAAAAACAAAAAAACATATTAAAATACCAGCGGCAATTCTTTTCAGTATAAAAGCAAAGAGTAAATAGTTGACCCATTTGACCAATATGAGCAACCGACAAAACATCGAGAGTACGGGAGACACGTGGCAACCGTCGATGGTCCATGGTAGTCGGCCTGCTTGGTGTGTCCCACTGTCGATGAGACGATGACGGGACCAACTCCAAACTTATCATGTCTCATCCGCTGGTTGCATGCCACGTGTTACCTACCGTTCCTTTTTAGTTGCCTATATCTTCAATTCTTTAGAAACGAATAATCACGTTTTTCTTAAAAGGAAAGAAACATGCTGGAGTTCACGATGAGTTTCTTATAAAAAGTTTAGAAGCAGCACAGAGCACAGTCGCAATAAAAAGCAGTACACACTACACACGATGACAAAACACAACTAAAGCACATAAAACACGCGAACTAAATACATATTAGCAATTACAACAACAGACACAACTTTAGAGCCCCATCTCTTCTTATTTTAGTGTGTTCAAATATTCTTCGAGGTCCCCACTACCTGACCAGGTACCTACCATCTGATCTCCTATCTTGCCATGTGTCCAATAAAAAATTAATGAAAGAGCATTAGGGTTCCTAACTAAGCACCATTGTATGATTATATTTAGGACAGTAGATGAATAAGAATCGTACCTAATTCTTGTATATATAAATAAATGCAAATTCATTAAAATTTTATAAGACAAATAAGCAAATTCGTATTCAATAAAAATTTGAGAATCTAAATAAATTTATATCCACTATCGTTATCGGATTATGGACCGGCTTTGAATCATATTAAATATTTCAGTTTAAATGTTTAAAATAGTAAATATATGTGTAATACAGGTGACTGTAATTATTTTTATTATATAAATGCATATTAAGAATAATAACCCCATTAAACTAATTTGTATGGATCATATGATTTATTTTTTATTAATAAAAGTGGTCCATATATTTTTGAACTCAAATCATAATTAGTATATTATAATATTATAATTTACCACTTATTGATTTCTTAACGAACTTCGGATTTATTATTTGGAATATAATAAGTAAGGATTTTTTTTTCAAGATTCATATAGGAATTCCATAAGCTATTGAATATGTTTATAAGGAGTTTGGCTAGTAAGACATCAGTGTTATTTGAACATATAAAATATCAATTTTAAAGTCTATCAAATCGACTTCAAACGATAAATCCAAACTGTTCAAACCAATCTACTTTGTTAGTTGTGCGTTTACATGCAAAATTTTAGTTTATCAAATTTATTTAGTATCTAGTGAAGCGGTCAAATATGGGTTTTAAGTTAATATTAATGTATTCATTTTTCAACATTTTTGACCGTTTGACTTGACACTAAAATAACTCAAAAAAATATTTGCATGTTTGAATTATAAAGTAATGGTTTGCACAGTTTGAATTAGTCGTTTTAAGTCTATCCAATAAGGAAGTTGATGTCATATGACCCTGATATCATATTAGCCGGACTCATTTCTAAGCTTTATATATGGATCCGTTCATGAAGATTGTTGAGTCCAAATTGAACTACTACTTTTAAATATTTATAAATCCCAATTTCTACTTACATTTAGATCACAAGCGCATGATCCTACTGTGTAGTATGATTGGGGTATCGATCCACAGGGATAGTGTATTAGATTTTAAATAATTTTCACTAGTTTAGGTAATTGGGGTTTTTAAAAGGTTTGATACGATGGCGCTAATTGCAATTAAGATTAAGGTTAAACAGTAAATAGAGAGCCTCTAGGGTTCAGGTTCTATCCTTCTTAATTATGCCAAATATGAATTTCGACGTTTCTCTACGTTGCAACACTGTCACTGTCGCATGCGGTCTAGATTGTCTCACAGCTACCCGCAGGACGTGCTGGAAGTTTGTTTATTGCGATTTGAAAGGTTTTCCGATCTTGCGATCAGCTTTTGGGCTGCCAAGACTGAAGTATTTTAGGTACGCAATTATATTATTTCCCTATACTACCCTGTATCCCAAAGATCCTACCTAATCTAAGTGCTTCCTAATATAATCTAAATGTACAATTTACGCTATCCTGCTTGCCAAGGGAGCCCACTGGGTTCGAACCCTAGTATTTGAACCACTGCCAAGCCTCGTTAGTTGAATTATTTGGAGTACTTACATGTATTATCCTTCTCTTACAAGGATGCAACGACTTAACATTTATTGGTATGTAGAGGGTCATTGGCATATAATAGACAGAACTATGTATGCAAGGACATAATAAAAATGAATTTAAAATATATAAATAAACTCAAATCATCATAAACAAAACATAAACTTATACTAAAACATAATTAAGAATTCAAGTACAACCCTCACCCTAGAGATAAGAAGTTTAACTTCTCATGGCCTTTGCAAAATAAAAGAAATAAAATAAAGAGAACATAAATTACAACTCAATTGAAGATGGAAGAACCTCTGATTTATCAAGTATACATTTTCGATCCGTATTTTACAAAAATATTTGATAAAATACGATTAGACTATTGTATATTATTTTCTTTGTATCTACGTGCTTTTGATATATATATATATATATATAGATGGGCTATTGTGCTTTGCAAAGTAAATGGGGGAGTTTACTTCGGGTCATATTTTCATTTTTAAAAATCCAAACAACCGATCTGAACCGTTCAACATGTTCTAAATATTGAAATATGCTTGCAGACTAAATTTTACATTTTTTGGAATTTTTTTACTATTTATTAAGCCACTTTGAAAATCGCTGATCCGGTGGTCCAGAAAATTTTACTGTTTTTTACTGTTCACAGTGGATTAGCAAATTTCAAAGTGGATTAATAAATAGTAAAAAAATTCTAAAAAATATAAAATTTAGTCTGCAAGCACATTTCAATATTTAGAACATGTTCAACGGTTCAGATCGGTTGTTTGAATTTTCAAAAATGAAAATATGACCCGAAGTAAACCTCCCATTTACTTTGCAAAGCACAATAGCCCATCTATATATATAGAGAGATGGGCTATGGTGCATTGCAATGCATAGGCACCCTTGTGCATTGGACCATAAATCACCGATTCAAAGTCCAAATGACCGATCCAAACCGTTCATCTTGTTCTCCATATTAATATGTACTTGGAGACCAAATTTTACATTTTTTGGAATTTTTTTACTATTTATTAAGCCACTTTGAAAATTCCAGATCATGATACCTCGCATATTTAGTCTATTTTAGGCCTGTTTTAGTACCAGATTCGTGCCCTAATTCACCAGAATCATGTGCATTTCATCGATATATCTTTAGAATTTGGTACTGCTGAGTGTTTGTTTGTTTTCTGCAGGTTTGGAGCAAAACACACGAAGAAACGGCGATTTGGGATGATCTGGTACGGCCCTTACCAGGTTTGGTACGGGTCTCACCGGACTTAGCCGATTTCAGCTCATCACATTTGGTACGGCCTTGCCTTACCACTTTGGTACGGCCCTTACCAGACTTAGCCGTTTTTCAGCTCATCACGCCTGGTACGGCCAGGCCGTACCAATTTGGTACGGGCCGTACATAAAGGCGCCCTGACAGATTCAAATTTTGGCAGATGCTATTTAAAGCGGGGAACTCTCCAATTTCGACATCTAATTCATTCCAGATCCATTTGAGAGCACAGTAAGAGAGAGAAAGAGAGCTAAGGAGCTAGGAGCAAGAATGAAGGAAGAGGAAAGAGGCGAAACTCGACGGATCTAGCTTCCTCCTCTCGATCCCTTCGATCCATGGCTATCTCTCTCCCTTTTATTGTATTTTTAGATCTGATTATGTGCTGTGAGTAGTTCTTTTAGTTTCTAGGGTTAGAGATTGATTCTTGATTTGTTTTGACTTTCTTTGACTTGTATCTTGTATGAACTCTTTAGTTTGATTGATTGTGATCTTCTTTGATATCTTTTGCTTTGCTTGCTGTGATTGTTGTATGATGTGCCTCTAGGTTTAGATCGAACCTATCAAGGTCATGTGATCATCTCAATCTTTCATCCAAATCAAATGCTTAGGGTAGAATAGTTCGAATTGAAGCCGAAAGGTTGAATTCTCCTCTAATCGACAGATTAGAGGGTGCCTTAGACCTCCAATCAACCAGCTAGGGTGTAGAAACCCTAAAAGGCAATCAATTGCATTCCAACCTAGATCTTGATCCAACAAACGATGGTTGAGGGTTAGGAACCTTAGGTATGGTCTATTGAACCTTTCTAAAGAGTTTAGCACAAGGTACCAGCAAAGAAATGCATTCACTCGAACTGGTAAGCTCTGTTCTGGGATGCCAGTACGGGTCTTACCAGGGTGGTACGGCCTTGCCTTACCAAGTGAAGTACGGCCTGGCCGTACCACTTAGGTACGGGCCGTACCACTAGAGGCAGATCAGAGATGAAGTCTGAAACCCTGGAAACGCCTTTTATCCATAATCAAAACACAATCACATTTCTTCTAGCATTTTATTTCATCTTCTTGAATTGTTTGATCTGAACCTTTAGGAAATTAAACACCAAACCAAACCTTTTCCACTTCTAGTTTTTGATTGAGTTTGATAGAATCTAACCTCGCAATTAACCGTTCCTGTGGATCGATACCCGAATATACTACACGATAGGGGTTGTGCACTTGCATCCCTTACTCGTGGAGTGTAAACGTGGTTTTAAAAGGTACGCCCTCAAGCGTACCGAAACTTGCGTTGCGCTTCTGCGCACAACAAGTTTTTGGCGCCGTTGCCGGGGACGGTAACCAATTGCCTAGTTAGATTTTACCTTACTTAGTTCATCTAGACTTTATTTTGTATCCTTTATTTTCTTTTATTTTGTTTCTTTTATTTATTTATCTTATTTTATTTTCTCTTTTTCAGGAACACTATGGCGATTACTATCTGAGGACCTCGAGACACCATGGATCTCATGTACAACACGATGACTGACCAACATTGGTATGGACGCGACAATTTTCAAGCTGGAGGAGGTGGCAGATCCAAAGCTAATCAGATCGCAGCTCTACATGCCAAAGCTGCCAAGCTAGAGGAGGCCGTAGAGAGGTATTCAATCAGAATGAGCATGAGGGCAGCCAGAAACCAGCAACCACAGTCATGTGCCTTGTGTGGGGACAGGAGACACTCTTATGAGTATTGCCCACTGGCTGATTGGAGTGAGGAACCGGAGCAGGATGGCTATATCAGCAACAACAATTGCAATTTCTACGACCCTGCACCATTCGATGACTCGAACAATTGCGCATTCCAACCCGATCCACCCGAGCCGTACATTGATCCCGCTGAGATCGAATTCATACACGAGCAAGGGAAGGTGAACCAGATGCTGTGGGAACAGTTGCAAAACATGTCCACACAGATGGCCGCTCAAAACAAGCTGTTGGAGCAGTTGAGTCACATCATCACCTCACGCCAATCTCAACCTGGAAAGCTGCCAGCTCAGCCAGAATGCGAAGGACCAGCCCAGCCAACAGACCAGACCGCACTTGACGCGACCCGCATCATTGAGACACGACCCGCATCACCCACGGAAGAACATGTGGACCCAGGTCGCATCGAGCCAAGTCGACCTGCATCTCCACCTGAAGAGCATGTGGACGCGACCCGCATGCCGTGGTCTGATGACCTGGAGACCAAAGGAAGCGAGTCGGAGTGGTCAGCATGCGATGCCATTTCACTTGATGCGACTCGCACGCCACCTGATGCAAACCACGTCAAGACCCAGACAGAGCGGCTGACTCCTGAGCTCAAGCCTCCAGCAGCTCACCTCAGGTATGAGTTTCTAGACCCAGATAGATGTTGTCCTGTGATCATAAGTGCAGATCTTGAACCCGATCGGACTGCTACACTCTTGGAGAAATTGGAAGCGCACAAAAGCGCGATCGGGTGCTCGATCAAGAACTTGATGGGAATCTTGTGGATTCTTCTGATGCAAGAGTGTGATCGCATGGGCCGTGTACCTCAGAAGTGGGTGCTCCCACCAGTGTCACCTGATCCACCTCCCACCAACCAGTGAGACGCCCCCGCCTCATCCCTCGCTCACCATCTAGTAAGTTTCCATATTTTCTTCTATTTTACTTTTTCCTTGTGTAAATTCAAGCATTGAGGACAATGCTTTATTCAAGCTTGGGGGGGTGGAATAGAAGAAAATTGTATCTGCATTTAGACATGTTAGCTTTACCGTTATTTTTTTGCATTTTTTCGTATTTTCGTGCATTGCTAGGTGAAGATTTGCGTGAACTGCTAGAATTAAGAATAACTTTGAAATAATTTGGTTGTGATTAGGATAGACCCGAGTGAACTGGAACTAACCCATGATTGGTTAATGAACTGCTTAGGTTGAGATGTTTTTAATAATGGAAGAGATGAAACAAACTTAGAATTGAATCGAACGAGATTATTCGAAAAAAACTGAACTGTGCCTTTAGGAATTGAGATTTTCAAATTAAGAAAGTTTGGAATATCCATTGGTATGAATGAATACTAATAGATGTGTGTATTCATGGTATGAGCAAACCAAAAAGAAAAGAAAAAGAAAAAAAAAAAGAGAAAAGAAATGAAAAAGATGGAGAACATAAGAGTACTGGCAATAAGCCTCGAATGGGCGCCTTTGAGCTCGTCTCCCAATTAGAAATAAAGAAAGAAAATTTTGCTCATACCAACACACTTCGTTCGCAACTTTCTTACCCTTAAGCTTGATTCAAGCTTGGGGGAGGGCAAATGAAAAGAAAAATCACCTTGAATAAAAGCACTGACTCGGAAAAAGAATGAAATTGTTTCGATCAAATCTAAGTAATTAGTCTTTCCATTGTTAGAAACATCTCAAAATAAGAAGTTCAATTGACCAATTGGTGGAGTGAATCAAGGTTTATAAAGGGATGTTTGAATTACAACCGAATTGATTCTAGAAATTCTTGACTATAGCAGACTCACGTAGGTTTTCACATTTAGACTTGTATCTGCATTTAGATTTAGTTGTCCAGCACTTTTACCCGAGTTTGAAACTTTTTGCTTGAGGACAAGCAAAGGTTCAGCTTGGGGGAATTTGATACCTCGCATATTTAGTCTATTTTAGGCCTGTTTTAGTACCAGATTCGTGCCCTAATTCACCAGAATCATGTGCATTTCATCGATATATCTTTAGAATTTGGTACTGCTGAGTGTTTGTTTGTTTTCTGCAGGTTTGGAGCAAAACACACGAAGAAACGGCGATTTGGGATGATCTGGTACGGCCCTTACCAGGTTTGGTACGGGTCTCACCGGACTTAGCCGATTTCAGCTCATCACATTTGGTACGGCCTTGCCTTACCACTTTGGTACGGCCCTTACCAGACTTAGCCGTTTTTCAGCTCATCACGCCTGGTACGGCCAGGCCGTACCAATTTGGTACGGGCCGTACATAAAGGCGCCCTGACAGATTCAAATTTTGGCAGAGGCTATTTAAAGCGGGGAACTCTCCAATTTCGACATCTATTCCATTCCAGATCCATTTGAGAGCACAGTAAGAGAGAGAAAGAGAGCTAAGGAGCTAGGAGCAAGAAGGAAGGAAGAGGAAAGAGGCGAAACTCGACGGATCTAGCTTCCTCCTCTCGATCCCTTCGATCCATGGCTATCTCTCTCCCTTTTATTGTATTTTTAGATCTGATTATGTGCTGTGAGTAGTTCTTTTAGTTTCTAGGGTTAGAGATTGATTCTTGATTTGTTTTGACTTTCTTTGACTTGTATCTTGTATGAACTCTTTAGTTTGATTGATTGTGATCTTCTTTGATATCTTTTGCTTTGCTTGCTGTGATTGTTGTATGATGTGCCTCTAGGTTTAGATCGAACCTATCAAGGTCATGTGATCATCTCAATCTTTCATCCAAATCAAATGCTTAGGGTAGAATAGTTCGAATTGAAGCCGAAAGGTTGAATTCTCCTCTAATCGACAGATTAGAGGGTGCCTTAGACCTCCAATCAACCAGCTAGGGTGTAGAAACCCTAAAAGGCAATCAATTGCATTCCAACCTAGATCTTGATCCAACAAACGATGGTTGAGGGTTAGGAACCTTAGGTATGGTCTATTGAACCTTTCTAAAGAGTTTAGCACAAGGTACCAGCAAAGAAATGCATTCACTCGAACTGGTAAGCTCTGTTCTGGGATGCCAGTACGGGTCTTACCAGGGTGGTACGGTCTTGCCTTACCAAGTGAAGTACGGCCTGCCCGTACCACTTAGGTACGGGCCGTACCACTAGAGGCAGATCAGAGATGAAGTCTGAAACCCTGGAAACGCCTTTTATCCATAATCAAAACACAATTCACATTTCTTCTAGCATTTTATTTCATCTTCTTGAATTGTTTGATCTGAACCTTTAGGAAATTAAACACCAAACCAAACCTTTTCCACTTCTAGTTTTTGATTGAGTTTGATAGAATCTAACCTCGCAATTAACCGTTCCTGTGGATCGATACCCGAATATACTACACGATAGGGGTTGTGCACTTGCATCCCTTACTCGTGGAGTGTTAACGTGGTTTTAAAAGGTACGCTCTCAAGCGTACCGAAACTTGCGTTGCGTTCTGCGCATAACAGACCACCAGATCAGAAACTTTCAAAGTGGCTTAATAAATAGTAAAAAAATTCCAAAAAATGTAAAATTTGGTCTCCAAGCACATATTAATATGGAGAACAAGATGAACGGTTTGGATCGGTCATTTGGACTTTGAATCGGTGATTTATGGTCCAATGCACAAGGGTGCCTATGCATTGCAATGTATAATAGTCCATCTATATATATATATATATATATGAGGAGGGATCCACTTACAACAAATTTGAGTTACAACAAAGTTACAACATTCATTTTTTTCATTTTCAAAGTCCAAATCGTCGATCCAAACCGTTCAACATGATCATCTAAATAAAATGTACTTGCAGATCAAATTTTATATTTTTTTGAATTTTTTTACTATTTATTAAGATGGGTACAAAATTCAATGGTCTAAGTATGGCTATTTTTGTAAAATACTTAATAAATAGTAAAAAAATTCAAAAAAATATAAAATTTGATCTGCAAGTACATTTTATTTAGATGATCATGTTGAACGGTTGGATCGACGATTTGGACTTTGAAAATGAAAAAAATGAATGTTGTAACTTTGTTGTAACTCAAATTTGTTGTAAGTGGATCCCTCCTCTATATATATATATATATATATATATATATATAGAAATGAGCAATGGTGAGACGTGGAGTAAAACAAGTTTGTACTCCACGCCACTATATTTCCATTTTGAAAATCCAAATAGTCGATCCGAACCGTTCAACATGTTCTCTATATTGAAATGTGCTTGGAGACCAAATTTTACATTTTTTGAAATTTTTTTACTATTTATTAAGCCACTTTGAAAATCGCTGATCCGGTGGTCCAGAAAATTTTACTGTTTTTTACTGTTCACAGTGGATCAGCGATTTTCAAAGTGGCTTAATAAATAGTAAAAAAATTCTAAAAAATGTAAAATTTAGTCTCCAAGCACATTTCAATATAGAGAACATGTTGAACGGTTCGGATCGGTTGTTTGAATTTTCAAAATAAAAATATGACGTAGAGTACAAACTTGTTTTACTCCACGTCTCACCATAGCTCATCTATATATATATAACTCCATCAAAATACTATTGCAAGAATATTATACTATTTTGGCTTTTAGTTTTCTTATAAGAACTTATTTTATGTTGTTCATAGATTTGGATTATATCATCTTTTTTTTATTTGTACATTATTTTTTGATAAAAGTGGCAAGCCGCTTGTTTCATTAGAGACAAAATAGTTCATACAAAGCTGAAAAAACTAGAAATGATAAAAAAATCCTCAAGGTGTGAAGCACCAAAAGGATATCTAAAACTAATGTCATAAAGCATACAAGGCAAAACACATTGCCATAATAACTAAGTAAAAGAACACTAAGACAAATAAAATAACCACAAGACAAATCATAGAGTAAGACAGACTAATCATCTCTAACAATAAAAAGAGGAGTAAGGCACTAGC
>JAJGRW010000227.1:1761980-1785992 GCA_025461045.1 Carex parvula | reverse complement strand
CATCGGACCCAAAGTGGGTTCGATGGGCCTTCCAGGCCGTCCGATCTGCTTTAGATTGGCGCACTAAATTAGCAATACTTTAAGTTTGACGTGAATCTTAAAGCAGATCGGACGGCCGTGGAGCCATCGAACCCACTTTGGGTCCGATGGGCATCGGACCCAAGCTGCTCTCCTTGGATTGAGGCAAATTAAGGAACTAAAAGTAATTTCCATATATATACCATCACTTTTTGCCTCTTAAAGTTTATATACACACACACATATTAAGGCTCCTACTGAATCGAAATTAAGACATTGATTTTAAGAATCAAATGGCCTGAACTGTCATGTCGATATTGATCGTATATGAACAATAAAAAAAAGTCAATCACATTGATCCATTATAGGTAGTATACTTATTTTGGAAGTAAATAATTGTTTTTACCATTTGTTATTATCTAATGGGAGAACCAATTTGTTGCAGACTGGTATACGGTGAACTATCCTTGGAAAGTACTTGGAGTGGGGGTGTTTGTTTCCATTGACAATATGCTAGATGGTTTGCTAATACTGAAACAAAAATACTTCCGCGCAAGGGTTGGATTAGAGTTGGAAGGCGAAACACAATCCTGTCATGTAAATGACGATGGATAAAATGAAAGGTAGACGAAGTGGGCATTAGTCTCGCCGTTCCACTACCGATAGGCAATGAAGAGGTAGGTAACATTCATCAAACCATTTATATTTCTTTCCAATTATACCAACTTATGCAAACGCCGAGGGCAAGAGAAACATCAACTGCAGCAGAAATAAGCGGAGTTATTACAGAGGCAAGTGGGTCCGGAGGCAAGCAGAACTCTCTTTGGGAGCCAAGCAGGGTCATCTGGAATCCAAGCAGAGCTATCTGGTAGGCCATCTTTTGGAAATGGTTTGTTTCGCGGATTTAGTTTAGACGTGGTAGTAATAGGTGATTTATATGCATGGTGTGAACATGTCTATTTAAATGCTGCTTTTAGAAAAAAAAATATTTGTAATTTGTGTGGACTTTATTTACAAATTGTGTGGTCATTTTTATTTGCGATTTGTGTGTACTTTACTGTTTTGTATGAGAACTCTGAATTGGCTGCGAATTTAATTGTAACTCTGAATTAGCTACGAGACTTTTTTATTTTCAATTTGTGATGCAAGTCTGACTTGGCTAGCAAATTTAATTGTGACTCTGAATTCTTTTCTCACACATTCATCTTTAAAGGAAACAGACATGTGACTACTAAATAAAAAGTAATTCTAATTTAATTAATAAAACACAAACGCATTAAATTTAAACAAACTCTAATTGATGAAATAAAGTCTATAAAATAGACACTAAAGAAAAAATTTCTTAACCTAATTCATCCAACTACAATAATACTTCTTATAACCCAGCTTAAATGCATTCAAATTTAAACCCTACTAGTACTACTTCTTAGAACAAGCCGATTTGTGCCGAATCTAAGATCAGTCACAGCAGACGAAGTGGTAGCCTTACCAATATAAGTACAACGGACAAACTCATCGTCCGATGTTGGAGGCTCTGGATCAACTTTTTTTTTTTTTAAACCATAGCCGTAGGGGTTTTCCACAAAGTTATCGTCTGAAATTTCATAACTAAGAAATTCGACTATATGAATGATTGACATGTCTTTTTATCAGAGCATACTGGACACTTGTACTTTTTTCCCTCATTTTTTTACTCGATCACTAATTGACTCTCCTCTCGCTATATCACGATATGACGACTTACCTCGGTTGCTATTGTTCATCCTTTTGGCTCCTTTAAATATCAGCCTTTTCGTCTCAAAAATCGCCTTATCTTTCTCTCTGTTCCTTCCTCTCTTTCTCTTTTGTGAGTTGAGTGAGTTGTAGGAGAGAGAGATGGTTATTTCATAGGATGTAAAACAGCCAAAAAAAAAAAAATTAAGGGTACCGGCCATTTAATGGTCGGTAACTAGATAAATAGAGTATCGGCTAGACAATGACAGTTATTTAAATAAATAGGGTATCGGTTAGAAAATGACCGGTATGAATATTTTTATAAATACTCAGGAATCTGAGTATATTAATTAATTTCTATTAAACTTTGGATATTAATTAAAATGTCGGCGAGCGATGTCATGTCTGGAACATTCTTTTATTATTCCATTGAACTAGGGCTCTATTAAGGAAGAGGAAAAGGGGCATATGTGGGCCTTGCTATTGGGCTTTCTTGAGCCAGAAAATTGGAATTTTGTTAGCACACTGAATGGAATTTTATCATTACCTAAAAAATTAAATATGCGTGATGTTTTAATTTTAATAATAATAAAAGATTTGAACTTATTTCAAAGGTAAACAAGCCTTTACTGGAACGTACTACTACTAGTAACTTGTACACTCTGGAACTGTAGTAATATCTGGGTTTCAACTTTCAAATGATAGAAAAAAAAAAAAAATCGTAATGTGTTTTGCAGTTAAAACATAAACAATTCAAAATTGTAAATTCAAAATAAAATAGCAAATGTAATTTAAATCTTATAGTTATGGAGTGACGACATCGTTAAGCGAAAGCATAAATACTTATTATTAATGGTTTTCCTCAGACGTGATGATGGAGATCTTAATTAGACGTTTTTATTTTACTTCTCTATTTATTTTCTTAAAGACAAAATTTTCAGGATGGGATGCTTTCAAAATAAAATAAAAAATATTTAATAACTCTGAGGTAACTTTTAGACCAGTATATTTTATAGATAATAATCTGAATTTTTTCATCAAAAATTACTTATGTCTTTTCATTAATTTTTGTAAATAAAATTGATACACAATAATAACATAATAATAACATAGGTCACATAATTAAATAAAACTAACATTATGTATCCAACAGCTTGTAATTCTTACTTATATTAATTCTACACTATGTAGTAATTAAGATATTTAGCCAACACGTATAATTAAACTATTAATTAATTTATACTGTGCTTTAGACTTTTTTTTTCATACTGTTCATATTCCCTAGCTAAATATGTTTTTATTTTAGTGTTTTTCCTATTTTTTATTATATTTTCTTTTTGCGTGTCTAGTGCTCTCCTTAAAATACGCAGAGTTTGTTTGCAGATTAACAAACAATAGTAGAACTAGGGTGTTTCTAAGTTTACCAAGTTTCTTTGTGAATTCAACTCTATAATTTATCAGATTGGCTTCAAACGACGAATTCAAACCGTTAAAATCCTTCTACTTTACGAGTGATCCATCTAAATATGAAAATTTTAAATTTTCAAATTAATTTAGTATAAAGTCAAGTGGTCAAAATTAGAAGGTTTATAAATTAATTTTAATGTATTCATTTTTTGGATGCCTTTTGACCACTTGACTCTATATAAAATTAATTTTAAATTTTAAATTTTTTGCATGTAGACGCATCACTCGTAAGGTAGAAGAATTTCAACGGTTTAAATTCATCATTTGAAGCTAATTTGATAGATTTTAGAGTTGAGTTCATAAAGAAACTTGGTGCACTTAGGAACACCCTAGTTCTACTCAACAAACAAAAGAAGTAAAGACAACACACCGAACCGAATTAAGAGGCTACCGGATTGCATTAAATGAACTGCAGCTATAGAGCCTAGAGGGGAGAACCAACTAAACTTCCTCCTCCTCTTGGCTCTTGGCATGGCCATGTCACTTTTATTTGTTATTACTTAATTATTACCCCTCCTAAAATATCCAAGCACACTTAATTAATTTCCACTACCATATATGCATCAAAGGATCTTGTACTCATAAAACAAACAGACCCTCTGTTGCACCTCTAATAGTTCACCACCGAACGGTATGTTGCACCGGGTTGCCACCCTGCTGGTATCACGTTGTTTGCAATGATTGTTTTGCCAGAGTCGGATACGAGCTTGATAGAAAATGGAGCTTGCAATGTGGAGCCGCAGTCAAGTTTCCACACTGCGCCCCATGACTGTTGCATCTGGGTCCACACACCAGAGCCTCTCTGCATTAGGCTTACAGCTGAGAGATCTCCATCCCCTGATTCGTACTCGATCACAACAGCCAAGTAATTTGGGTTCGAGCCCGAGTCGACGTGAAATGCAATGTCGGTACCATGGTAGTTGCACGGGACGCTGCGGCAAATTAAATGAAAACCAGATGATTAGTGTCTTAAATTTATATAGACGACGAAATTATTGCTTGTAATTAAATATGGTTTAGGTCATTAATTTGGTTGGTAAAATGTAAGAGATCTGTGTGCTAGTAAAGTAAGTTTGTTTAAAATGCCACTTTTGGTCAAATTAGAAACGGAAGCATTAAGCACTTTGTAGTGCTTAACTGAATTTTAATGCATTCGTGCATGCATTCCCCGTGGCAATTAGCGCACTTTTAAGTTTTTTTTTTTTGAAAAAAAATGTGAGTAACTCACCGGTTTCACTTGAAACCAAAGATTTTAATCTGGTACCAAAAACTGGTACCTGACAAGATTACATCCATAGTTACCTCTAGAAACAAGCAAAACACATTAATTCTGTATGTAAATCAATTAGCGTGCAGCACTACAGGAAAAAAAAAAAACAGAAATAGAATAACATAAATTCTCAATCGAAATGCCTTACCGAGCATATTCGACTTGGAGAATTCCGGCACCACGGAGTTGATCTGCTTGTCCAGGTTTAGCCAGTGCCCCGAAAGCAGTCCCACTCAAGTCAAAATGGATAGGTTCGGCAAGGCATGGTCCACCGGGGCACGAATCAGTGATTGCAACAGTCACCGGGTCACCGGAGCATGCAGAATTACCAGTACACTTAATCTAATATAACAATAGAAATTTAGAATAACATTAGTACGCACGAGTACTTGTATGCTATTTTTTTAAAATTATGAAGTACTTATAACTAATTCTATTCAATGGTTTAATTTACGGTACCTGGTAACATGCCCCGCATCCCTTGCCAGAATTGAAGATGGAAGGGCTCCCAGCTGCGATCATTGATGAAAAGGGTGGCTGATCCACCGCATTTTGGTAGCCGCATGCACCACCTTAATAATTTCATGATGAATATATTTAAGATTTCCAAGAAAAAAAAAGGGTACTTAATTTTTCATGAATTATAATTAATGTGTTTTTCTTTACATTTGGTAATAAACCTGACTTCCCATTCAATTTTGAAATTCAGTTCTTCTGCTTAGAAAAAAGAATGAGATCGAGTTGTGTTATATAATATATATACCGTCAGTTCCGGCGCCGTTTGCACTGCCATACCAAGTCGCTCCGGCAGTATCCCAGTCAGAGGAGTAAGAAAGTATGGTGGTGTTCATGAGCTTACGATTGAGAGATGCAGCAGCAGCAGGGCCAGGATGTATGAGTGAGGTAGTAACTAGTAGCATGACAAGGAAAATAAGGTCAGCAGAGGAGAAACGAAGAGAGAAAATATATGCCATCATCTCTTCAGAAATTTAAATTAGTTGAAGACTTGGGTTGTATGGAGGGTTATTTATAGGCCAGAGGAGGATGAAACAGAACAGGACTACCATACCGGACTGGTACCAACTGGAATGGAATGTCAGTTACTTGTTTTTTTTTTAATAAAGAATATATATAAAAATAAGATGCTTTAATATCCATAGAAAAGGAAGCTACCAGAAGAAGCGATGTAGTTGTAACATGTAAGAGATGCATATTAAATGAAGCAGGAATTGACTACAGTCAATTCTACAAATTTTTTTCTTATTATATATTTTTTTTTTGTTTTTTATGCGTTTTAATTTTCAATTTTCCTAAAATATTTCGGACCATTATGCCCTTATTAATTAAAATACTGTTTAAAAAAATATTTTGACAATTTTGAAAAACAAAAATATTGTTTAAATTTGCATTTCAACATTGTAGACAATATCTATATTATTCACATATATAGAAAACATGATAAAATTGTTGTATGCTTCATCATATATACATCAAGTGACATATTGTAATGTTTCAAAATTAATGATCTTTGATGCATCGTAAAACAATATATAATTAAATTGAATGAAATTTAATTATTGCACTGCCCATATGTTAAAAAAAATAAACTTTTTACCTTTGACTGTTTAATTTTTAATTTTTAATTTATTTAATGTGTTTTGGAAATAATTATTTTTTAAGTAATCGCTCCTTTTTAATATAACTGAGCCATAAAGAAGCTAATAAGACTCTTCATTGGCTTAATTTTTGTCATATCCTTGGCAAGTTTCATGGTTTGAACAGAATTATTATTTATAGAAATAATATAAAAATAATAGAGGATAATGGATTTTTCATTAATTTAGAATTGTCTAGAAAAATTGAGAAAACAAAATTAGCCTACTTCTAGCTAGGTACCATATATTGACCTTTAATAATTCTAGGGCTTTTAAATCATACATAAATTGGAGAGGTCGGCACATGCCGGGGAAAAAAGTACTAGAGGTCAAAATGTTTCAGGTAAGAAATATTTTAATCGAGTATTTCATTGCGACTTATTTCAAGTTCCAATTGCACTACTAATTAGATTTTGTTTTAAATAATACATATTTGATCATAACCCCACGCAAAGCAATTTATGGAGTCCGGGTTTTATGTAATGAAGAACATGGAGATGCTCATAAAAAAAATATGCACGTTTTTTTCCAAAGATTTGTTAATAACTTATTTCTATCATACTTTCAGATTAAGTTCTTATATATGTTATTTATGTTTTGATTTATTCATGCAGTGTCGTATGTCCAGAATGCCATACAAAGAAAACGCATTGCATGACATCCGTATCCAATGGTGTAAGTTCTTCTTGAAAATAGTTTAATTACTGTGCAAGTACTTGTCTGTGTTGTAAAACATTTGTTGTTTTCGGTTTTTTGCGGTCAGATAATTTGGTGTTGATTTTAATAATGTGGTTTAAAACAGTTGTTAATTTTATGGTACAATGACATATTGCTCAATATATTGTTGTATGTGTGATATTGCTAGCTTGTTGGTTTATAATTGTTGTCTAATTTATATATTGTTTGTTGCATGGATTAATTAATATATATGTTGGATAACTTGTGTATGTATATGTTGTTGATGCCTATATTAATTGTTAGTTAAAATATGAGTATATAAAAATGCATGCATGTTTATTGTTGATTTGCTGGATTTTAAAAATGACTAGCAAATATATGGAGGTTAGCCCCTAATTAATTAATACAAGAATTAATAATGAAATATAATAATTATTTATACATCACAATCGGCTCAAAAATTAATGACCGATGGCAAACTAGGACATGCCAATGTCAATTCAAACAAAACAAATGTTATAAGACACTTTTGCAACCGGATACTAAAATCCAATAGACAGCATTAATTACATTTGTTGTCGGTTGCAAAACGAAACATATGGCGTTGAGTACTAACATCGTCCGTTTGATCAATGTGTTGCCAATGACATATCGATTAACGCCATCTGTTTTGAGCCGATGGCATATGAGTATACATTTTCTATCGAGACGATAGGCATCGGTTCAAAAACCGATTGCAAATAGCGATTTCGCTCGACAGCGAAGTGTTTTTTTTGTAGTAGTCTCATAACTTGAATGTATAGTTCTGCTCTTTGGATGGATCAGATATATTATCTTGGATGATACTGTTTGTTTGGTGATTAATAAAGCTATATGCCTACGGGCGTGATTTTCCGCAAACAAAAAAAAATCACTGAAAACAATCAGCCTCGAACTAATTATTATCATAAATTAGTTTCTCGCTCATGCGCGCCCTCGAGTCCTCAACCTCAAACTTCAAAACTTGGATTAAGAGAATGCTTGAAAACAATCAGCCAAGATTTCCGGCTAATTACCACTCCGGTGCGAGATTAACTCATTAACACAGTCACTGTCTAAAACTAAAAAAGATGAGAAATTGACGGTCAGATGGCACCGAAATAAATAAGCACTTTAGCAGCGATGGCACCACGTGATTTACTTTCAAGATTCAACGGCCACGTGGCAGCACCATACGAATTCGGATCCCCTAAAATAACTCAATTTTTGAGTTTGGATGAACCGTCTAATCTGCTTCACCCGAATTGGCCTGGATTCTGATCGGACGGTGAAGATCTGAAATCAAAATTTGTGTTCTTTTAGGGAATCTGGACCGAGATTTTAGCAATTTGACGCAGATGAGACGCCATGCCATTTCCATGTAGGCATTAAATTGCGCACCGATTTTTGTTTGCGGGCCCCTTCTAACCGAATTAACGCTCTCGCTCTCATTTTTATTTTCTTTTTAGGTGAGCTACTTTTTCCTCTGCAATTATCCTTTTAATCCTAGTTGTTAATTGCTGACCGTAAAGAAGCCAAGTCAGGTAAAATCTTACATTAACTTTTAATTACTAGTTGTCCCTATAAACCCTCTAACCCAAAACTTAATTCTAACTAGAAACCCTAGAAAGATATAGGCCGAGAGTCAGATGCGTAAACCTTCAATGACGGAGATCGATCGAGTACTCGGTGTTGTATTGAGGTGGTAGCCGACAAGTGATTAGAAACAGAGTCCCGGCGGAGAAAACTAGCTAGTGACGACCACTTCGAGAGTGCTAGAACACTTGTGTTGTTGGATATATATATTGAAACTTGCCATCGGCTCCGTAGTGATTATCCCAACTGTTCGTAGTTCCACGGATGGCGTTATGCGGATAAATGCCAATATATAGTATAGCAAACTTGATGTAGTCCGCACGAATCTTAAATGTAGATAAATGCGTATCATCTGCATTAATATTAGTGCGGTTGTAGTCCGCACAAATCTTAAAAAAGATCGAATGGCGAGATGTATTAACTCAAAATAGTCCCTTTTGAGTTAGCATGCAGAGGATAAAAATTCAACAAACTTTGTCCTATGTTGCTATTTCTTAGAAATTGCTTAATTTGTATTGCCAATTCTATGAAAATTTATCTTTACTAATTCAATACGTGAAGTTTAACAACACCGATCGAATTGTACATGCAAGCAACATTCCCTTATTTATCTATTTGTGCAATTAATCCACATAGAAGTTACCAAGTTGTGCAAACAAACATAAACAAAGTTATCTACTCAAAATAAACATTCATAAAATTCATCTCCTTATTTACAATTACAACACAACATTAATTACAACACACCATATTCAACAATTTCTTTTGATTTCACTAAATTCACTATATTTTATGTGACACCTTGCAAGAACATATGCTTTATCTTGGTTAAGTTCGAAAGAAATATGTCAAACTAATTAATTTTCAACTAATACAACATTTTCTGAATATTTAATCATGTTTTTGGTCTCAAGTTTTTGGCAGTGTAGAAATTGACATGCTACAGTAGACTTACGTTGTTGTTTAAATTCTTTTGCAAATTACATCTTATTCAAAGAAAATTTGTGTAAGAAATTAAAGTCACAGGGGCCGGTAATATATGGATCCAGGGGCGGACCCATAAATTCGAAAATGATCAACTAACATAATGTTTGACTTCTTTTGTGAAAAATAGTTAAATGAAAATTGTAGATACCGTTCGGATCGTGTCGCAACTCGCAAGTCACACGCCAATCCATAGATCATGTTAAAATGTATGGGGAGATAACCAATGCCAACTCAAGTCAGTTTCGAATTTATTTGCTACAGGAGCTGGTAATATATGGATCGGCTTCAAACGACGAATTCAAATTGTTGAAATTCAATGTACTTTATGAGTGATGCATGTACATGCAAATTTTTGAAAGTTTCGAATTTATTTGCTACAAGATCAAGCGGTCAAAGAAATGAATATTTTATAAGTTATTTTATAAGTTGTTATATATTCATTTTTCATCATTTCTTTGACCGCTTGATCTTGTAGTAAATAAATTCGAAACTTTTAAAATTTTGTATGTACATGCATCACTCATAAAGTACATGAATTTCAACGGTTTGGATTCCGATATACTTTTAGAGTTGTGCTCACCAAACCCTCTTGGTGAGCACATCACACCTTAGCTTTGCTCCTTATTTTTTATGTACGAATCTCCAAACAACTGAATGGATGAATTTGAAATAATAGAGTCGTGTGATTCTAAAAAATCACAGTTATGTGATTCTTTACGGCAGATTTGTATCCTATGAATTGAGCATTCTAACTTGAGTGTTCTATCATGTGCACTACAACAAAACTGGTATTTAGCGACCGGCATCAGCGACCGGTTTAGTCGCCGGTTGCTGAAGACCTCCCTCTCAGTCAATAAAAAAAAAAAATTTGTTTTCGGCGACAACCACTTCAGCGATCGGCGTTGATATCCTTCAGCGACCGATTTGGCCCGGTCGCTGAAGGATCTCTGTAAAAAAACCCGCGCGCCCTGAATTTTTTGTCTCCTCTCCCGCGGTTTAGGTTAGACATAAAAAAAAATTCTCGCGCGCCGCCCGAACCCCTGCTGGAAGACCCCGACCCCGATCCTCGACCCCGACCCCGCTCTCTGACCCGCCTCTGAGTGACCCCGACCCCGACCCCGCCCTCTCTGACCCGCCTATATATCTCTGACCCGCCTCTCTCTGACCCCGCTGTGACTCTGCCGGTAGAACCTGATATTTAATATTAGTATTTATTTTAGTAAAACCTGATATTTAATATTAGAAATGAGTATTTTCTTTAAGTTACAAAATCTGGAAAATTTCTTATTTAACAATTACTTCCTTCTATTATATTAAAACATGAAAATATTCTTTATTAGTAAGTATATGTTTAATGTAACATTCATTTCCTGATCATATAATTTGATACATAAGTTATTAATATAAATTCTTGAAATTTTATTATGTTGAAATATTTTGCGATCCTAAACTTTTGATATCTCTTTATATATAAAGTTAGAAATAAATATTAATAATGTAAAAATAACTGAGATACGTTCTCATTACTTTCATACAAAATTATTTTATGCCACATCTATGATACACAATATTAAGGGTTGAGATTAATAACGTGTGAAATAATAATAATTAGTATTAAGGAATATTAGGATATGAGAACAAGTAAATATTCTAATTAGAAGTATGTTTATTCACTAGGTTCGATTTTTAAAGATTTAGGTGACGTAAGAGACGATCAGGAACTTACTTAGAGATCAGGTGCGGGTTTTCTGAACTTTATAAAATTATTACTTATCATTTTGTGTGCATTTATTTTTATATAGTTGAATTATGCATGTTGAATTCGAACAACCGTTTGACTTTGTTAGAAAATATTAGGATCGGATTATTCATTTGATCAACGGACTTATAGGATGTGTTGTGTTGAGTTAATATATGTGATATGAACAGATAAGTAAAGTGAACAGGGGCCGATATGTTCGCATATCGGTATGTATACATTGGGTCCGGTGTTCGACTGGACCCCTCGTTAACGTGGCATTGGTTGGACTTCCCGTCACGGGTCAAGACCTAGCGTAGGGTGGACTCCCCGTCTAGTGAGACAAACTCTCACTGTTGGTTGGACTTCCCAGTGAGTTGGCAGCCTCCCATTGTTGGTTGGACTTCCCAGTGAGTTGGCGGCATTCCAATGTTGGTTGGACTTCCCATTGGAATGGCAAGATAAAGGGACTAATGGAAAAATTGAAAGAAAAAGAAAGTGTTTATGATCGTAAGATTACATGACATTAGAAACACATGAGCATTATTATTTATTTCATTTTCATGCTTTTGAGAGTTAAGTTAATTTTACAAATTTCGGGACTGGAACTGAATCCCGTACTGAGAGAATGTTCGAATCTCTCACCCGTTCCACTGTTATGTGGGTTTCAGGTAATGAGGAAAAGGCGCCAGAACAAGGTCATGAGTAAAAGCAAGCGGAAGGATCCATGTTTATGACTCAATGCCACTTATGTTTATTTTGTTTTGTTTGTTTAATTTCCACTAAATTGGTACACTTGAACAGGCATGGTTGTTACTGTATTCCTAACCATGTCTGTTGTGACCGCTGTTGAACCACTTTGATTATTGTTGTAAGACTATTGTTTGTAATATTTAATGCGGCATTTTTGGATGTTATTGATAATGTATGTAATGTGTATACGCCTTACGTATAAATACGTGGCGGGTTGTCTCGGGATGTGACACGTACCAACCCCAAAAATTTTGTTTGTTCCTCTGAGTTTCCCAAATGGAGAATGTTCCCTCCGTCTATGCTTACTAACACATAGTTGTATTAATTTGCCATGTTTTATAAATTTTACAGGAAGACTACGATCGGAAAATAAGCGCAAAATATGAGTTTGATCGAGCCCTTTGGCCCGCTTTTGATGCAGACGTCTGGTACGCCAACACAGACAATAATGCTCACGGCGATAACTATAGTCTCAGTGCTCTAGGTAAACTACACATACTTAAAATTGTAAATTTGTATTTAAATTCTATAACGTAATATTAATGATCTTCGATTTAATATTTCAGACAAGACGAGAATGATGTATCGCCCAGGTAGGTCGCAGACGTCTTCTTCACAATCGCAAGCGCAAGCGCAATCATATTCTTCGGCGCCGCCTCCTCTTAGGCAAGAAGACATAAATGTGATTTCAAGTTAGGTGTTCGGCATGCTTCAACCACAGTTCAACCAATTCATGGAGGAGATGAGGCGTAGCGTGGGACGTTCTTCGTCTCATCAGGTACGAAATTCAATTTTTGGGTATGTTTCAATCCAATAAGAACACCAAGTATGGCAAATCAATTAACGGAACAGTAAACTCCTAAAAATTGTAAACCGATAGTAAACTCTAAAAACTTTAGTTATATTCTCACAGGGAGGTTCTAGGTCACACCGTCCCGATGCGCAGGATGACAGCGGTGATGATTTAGGAGATGACTAGTTTTATGATGTTTTGATTTGTATGTCGTACTTTAGATACTTTATTTTTATGCCGTACTTTAGATATTTGATATTTGATGTTTATATATGTAGTAGTACTTTACATATTTCTTGTTTATGTCGTTTTGTGAACTGCGTCCTACGTACCGATTGAAATTGCTTTTGAATTTCTTTTAAATTGCTTGGTGCTTGGTACGTTTCGTACCAGTATTTTATATTGTTCAATTGCTTGCATGTGAATTATTTGTGAATTGCTTGCATGTGAATTGTTTGTGAATTGCTTGTGAATTGTATATTTGTCGAGAACGACGACGGTAAATTGTATATTTGCTTGTGAATTCTGTTTTCATTGCTTGGTGCTTGGTACGTTTCGTACCAATTGAGAAAAAAAAAATAACAAAAAAATATAAAAAAACACCCTTCTGCGACCGATTTTGGCCCATCAGCGACCGACCAAGTGGTCTCTGATGGTCTTCCACCATGTCAGCATACAGCATCGGCAACAGATTTCATCGGTCGCTATAGGGATCATCTGCGACCGGCGCCTGACCTTTCTGCGACCGGTGATGTCAGCGGGGTGGTCATGAGCGACGGAGTAATTGCGTCCGAGTCTTCTGTGACCAATTTCGATCATCCGCGACCGACATGCCCTTCTGCGACCAATTTGGCCGGTCGCAGAAAGGTATGGCTGCTGTAGTGGTGTTAGAGAGAAATAAGAGAGAACATTTTTATTTTGATAATTCATATGATTAAGATAACTTTTAGGCCAAATGGTAATATAAGATAAACATTCACATCGTAGAATTGTACAAAGAAAATTAATCAAAATAATTTTTAACGCATGGCAGACCACATCACTTCTCCTACGATATTGTACTTTAATATAATAAAGTAGAATTAAAACTCATTATTTTCGTGTTCCAATCATTGCCTCACATTCTTATTTCTATTGTCAAAGCTCAAACAACCAAACATGATCTCCATATTAAATGTGTACGGGGATCAAATTTTATATTTTTTAGATAGGTATATAATTATTGTTTTTGGATGGTCCAAAATTTTAATACGCGCTTATATCTTCATTTTTCAAAGCCAAACAATCGATCCAAACTGTTCAACATGATCTCCATATTAAAATGTGCTAGGAGACCAAATTTTATATTTTTCGAATTTTTTACTATTTTGTTAGAATTTTTTAAAATCGTTGTTTTTCAATGGTTTAGAATTTTCTGAAAATAATAATTTTGTACCCATGTCAATAAATAATAAAAAAGATTCTAAAAAAAATGTAAAATTTGGTCTTTAAGAATATTTTAATATGAAAATCATGTTGAATGGTTTGAATTGACTATTTGAACTTTGAAAAATAAAAATATGAGCGCGTATTAAAAGATGAGTTTTAATATGCATATTACATTAGCCCAGCTCATATTATATCTATCTAAAAATATTGTAAGAAATTTCTGAAAAATATAAAATTTGATATCTTCGCACACTTAAATATGGAAATCACGTTTGAGGAGTTTGAATCCGCTATTTGGACTTTGAATTGCCATTTCAATTTTAAAATTAGTCTTATACACATTTTTTAATTATAAATATTTTTTACTATTTTGTATTGAAATAATACTAATTTTAAACGAATATAAATAGTAGAGTAATTTTCAGGCATATAGAAACTAATATTCTAATTTCTACATTGGTAGATATAAAAAGACGCGTACCGGTCGACTTGACTGACCCGTTGGATGGTGCCATATAGTTTGTTGTAGAATTGAATGATAGACGCGATTCTTATTACATTAGAGCATCTACATCTCAGCAATTCAAATTAGTTTCTTAATAATTGTTAATCTCTTTCTTTAGAAATTAAGGTATCTAAAATTTCTAAGTCTAACATCCCTGAAATTAATTTTAGAGTTTCTATTAAACCACGTCAACAACAAATTAAAAAACAAAAATAATTTGAGCCAATCATTTAATTAGTATGGAGTTTATAAACAGTTTCTTAATAAGAAACTTTACTGTATAATTTCTAAATAATAAACTTTTTCATATCTCTGAAACTGAATTAGAAACTGCCACATCAGATTAGAAACTCTAATAGTACCAGGATAGAGATACTCTTAGCTGTCAAAATATATAGGACGAACTTAGGATGATCGGAGCCAATCTGGCTTACATCTATATCGCATGGGCCCTTTCATATTAGTGCATATCACAATCAGACGGTCCAGATCTATTAACGCACGTTCTTTTAATGCAGAGGATACGAATTCATAGTTGGTTACTATGCTGATGCCATCGTGTCGACATGTCGTAGTCTTGCACGCATATTGACAATTTGTAATTCGAGTAGGTAGGATATGGGACAAACGATGTTGATTTTAGTTTCATATACTTCAATTACAATTGTTTTGTTCCCATTTTAGACGGTAGAGATCTACATCACATAATTATTGGTCCTCGTTCGACCTTAGCTTAATTTCTTTCTAATTGTTATCACTATTATCAAATTCTCAAGTTCTTAACACTCAAGCTTCCATTTTCAAGCAAAAAGGTACCAAAGAAGCTGATGAAGTTCTTGACCGAATGCTCAAATGCTAAGTATCTCATCTAATTGGAGAATTTATAGTGCAAATGGCACGTGAAAAAGCAAATTTTTGACATACACTTGTTGATGATAGTTGAATGTTCTAAAAATGTTTGATGAATTGATCAAATCAAATATTTTCCAAACTTTTTTGGAGGGGCCTGTTCACGGCTACTGGTATGGTACCACCACTGCCTCAAATAACGGACTGGTACGATATCTGGTTTGAACACGGAAACAGGATGCAACGCAGGTCCAAGATGAGATGGGATACGACGTGGGACGTGGGGGCATGGGTGTAATGGCATGAAAGAAATAAGCAGATCTTTGATCAAAGGATGCAATCAGTGAATTACATTATCAATGATACAGAAGCAGAAATACGACAGTGGAGCGAACACTGCTGAGGACAGAATGTATTCTGCGTATTCACTGGGAGAAGGTGACCATTCAAGGAGCTACACCGCGTGGATAGGCTCACTGTTTTCAATTTGAAATTCAATGTGGTATTCTGGTAACTTTTTAGTTCAGTAAATAGTTACTAGAAATTTCACTAATTTACAGGGAGTAGATTGTAAAACTTACTATTAATACAATGTCAGAAGGCAACTTGCCACCTGACCTTCAAAAAAAAAGTTCAGAAGCATTAATTTAATAGCTAGGCCAAATATTTTGAAACTAAATTTCAGATTTACAATCCTTGTAAATGTGCTAATATATGTGGTTGAAAGAATATTTGTAGACACAAAATTTAATATGGTTCGAAGCAATAAATATCGTTAGATAGGCTGATTTGCTCTCCTCAACTGCATGTTGTTTGTCACTGCACGATTAGAGTTTTATCATACTTGAAAGAATAATTAGATGTTGTTCTAATAAAAGATATACATATATATGAGTTGGGCTACGGTGCTTCGCGAAGTAAAACGAGTGTTTTACTTCACACTCATATTTTGCGGTTTCAAAGTTTAAAATGTCAATCCAAACTGTTCAAATTGATCTCCATATTAAATTGTGCTTGAAGACCAAATTTTACATTTTTTGGAAATTTTTTACTATTTCTTTAAAATTTTTGAAAATTATTGTTTTTGATGGTCCAGGATTTTTTGAAAAATAACGATTTTCAAAAATTCTAAAAAAATAGTAAACAGTTTCCAAAAATGTAAAATTTTGTCTCCAAGCACAATTAATATGGAGATCAACTTGAACGGTTCGGATCGACGTTTTGAAGTTTCAAATGAAGTAAAACACTCGTTTTACTTCGCGAAGTACCGTAGCCCAACTCTCTCTCTCTCTCTCTCTCTCTCTCTATATATATATATATATATATATACCGGTTTAAAATGTTATGGAGCAAAATTGAATGTTTCTTAGATATTTGATGAAATGCCCGAACCACAACTCTTAACTCAAACATATGGCGTTAATACATAGAAGTTTAATTATATAGTCAACTAATGTTTGCTGATTCAGTGAGAGGCTAGCTTACAATGGAAGAGGCAATGATATGGCTTATAGAAAGGGAGATTTTCATTTTATTGTGAATTGTAAATATGTGAACAAGTTATATTGTATGGTACCTGCCAAATAATTCCAGAGAAGGTACATTTAGATTTGAGGCCACAATTGGGTACTATTGAAATTAAGTCATTAAAGTCTACAAGTTCTGCAATTTGTCTGAGACATGTCATTACTGTTATATATAAGCATGATATTGGGACACCCAATTGTGATATAAGGACCTATTATTGCAAACATTTCAAACTTAGAAGGTTTCTTATGTAAAATATGACATTATTCCTTGTCAGAAGGACTTTAGGGCTATAACCATTCAAAAAAATCACTGGTTGAACTAGTTGACCCATTGGTCCAACCACGTAAAATCGTTAACCCGAAACTTTACCGAATTAACATCCAATCTGGTTCTGATAACATTATCCACAAGCATGCATCTAGCATGTACTAGTGGCTATATATATAAGCAGTTTCCTCTTCTTGAGTTTTTATGCTGCGCTAAAGAGAAATTTCAAGCTTTGTTACAATTAGTTTCTGTTAGGGATAAAAATTAAAAAAGAACGAAACAAATCAAGCTGCTTAGCTACATCATTAAGTTAAACATGCATGTTATATCATAAAACATTAATAATTTAATTAATCACGACTACATAAACATGCTAGGTAACAAACTTGCACACTATATCTGATTAAATTACCGGCGGAGGGGAGAACTCACCCGCCTCCTCCTCAACACGCCGTCTTATTTTTATTCCTTAATTTTAACACGTACATAAAACAGGACCACACTTATACATAGATCCAGATAACAACGTAATATAAATTATAAAGCACGCATATTTAATTATTTATTCCCATGCTTTGTAAGATTTTGTTGTTAGAAGTTTGCAGTCGACTTGTAAATGGCACCGGCCTGCCACCCTTCAGGAATCACATCATTTATCACTAGGGTTTTGCCCGAGTCGGAGGTGAGACGAATCGAGAAAGGGGCTTGAAGTGTCGACCCTGGGTTCAGCATCCAGACGGCACCCCACGAGTGTTGCATCGAGTTCCATGAGCCGTATCCTGCTTGCATGAGATCAACTGCTGAGAGGCTTCCATCTCCTCCTACATACTCGATTAGTACTGCAAAGTAGTACGGGTTTGACCCTGCGTCCACACGAAATGTGATCTGGGTGCCTGAGTAGCTGCACTGGACACTGCAGGCATTTATATATATGCATATGTGTTAATTTTCTGTTTTTTTGAAGGTCATAGGTTAATTTTCTGTTGTAGAAGAGTAAATATATGCATTCTTGCTGAAAGATGTATTAAAAGAATGATCACATGCATGAGATCATATAGTATGCACCGCATAAGTGTATTTTGAGCAATTAAAGGCAGAGAAGGTTAATTTTTTTTTAGATGGCAAACCAAGTACGTTGAGTTATATATAGCTAAAGCATGACGGCATAACCTTAGTTTACACTTGAATTGAACAAACTCCATGTTAAAGGATCTGATACTTAATTAGGTAATTGATAATTAACTTAAGTATATACATTACGAAATTTTAATAAGTTTCTTTTAAAACAGTCCCCTTTTCTCAAAATAGTTGCAAAGTTACTGTCTACTAAAATAATATAAAAAAAATATAAGTATAAATATGTTAAATATTCCCACATTAATATATAACAAAGTAAAGACATAAAACTAATTAACATATACATTTGTTGTAAATGCATCATTTATTGTATCCTTACCGAGTATACTGGATTTGAAGAACACCGGCATTGCGAAGCTGGTCAGACTGGCCTGACAGAGCCATGGCTCCAAAAGCGGTCCCACTCAGGTCAAAATGAACGGGCTCTGCAAGGCACGAACCACCGGGACACTCGTCAGTTAATACAACCGTCACTGGGTTACCAGAGCAAGCCGCATTACCAGTACACTTGACCTGATAACAAGCACCGCAACCCAAACCGGAGTTGAAGATTGAAGGGCTTCCGGCGGCAATCATTGATGAGAAAGGAGCCTGAACAACTGCATTTTGGTACCCACATGCACCACCTAAAAAGTAACACAGAGTTATTTAAAAGCTATGCATGCATGGATCACTTATCTCATGTGATCTCTACTGTGCACGTGCACATTAAAATGTTGGTTGTGTTTTAAAAGTCAACAAATTTTGTTTCCACAAAACCGCTACTAATTATAATTTACGATTGATCTGAAATGTTGAATATAGAACTTAATTTTCATTTATTTAAATAAATACAACTGATCTAGACATAAAATTAGTAATCATGTATCTACATATATAATGAAGTATAATATATAATTAATTGCAGTAAATGAAATTTAATCATGTACAAAAGTATAATAATTAATTGCATGCAGGAAAACAAAAGTAACATTAATTCATGTTTTATGAAATTCTTGAAATATTTGGCATGCACGTGTGTTCTTCATTACTGAAATGGACAAAACGACACCTAGCTAACCTCAAAATCTTTGAAACTTAATTAGAAGCATATTTTAAAAACTCCTTGTTATGAGCTATAACTCGCTACATATATATTAGTAACATTCCCTATATATATACGCTGTATGCACCTCCTCATCATGAACACATAACAAACTATATATATATAATATATGAAATGCTAACAAGTATATAATACTTGCAATCTGCACCAACAATAATAAGGATAAACAAATAGTGATGCATGATGTGTGATGCAAATTACCATCACTGCCAGCACCGTTTGCGCTGCCGTACCATGTCGCTCCACCTGTGGACCACTCCGAGGAAGCAAGAGTGGTGCTATTCAAGTCCAAGAGTTTGCGGCTTTGGCAAGCTCCTGGGCTGATGAGCATTGCAAACACTAACACAATCGTGAAGAACAAGTCAGAGACAACAAAATCAGCCATTAATTAATTGTCACTTAATTGAGATCCTGAGGAAATGATATATTAGTTAGATTTCTTTCTGAGGAAAAGAAGAAGAGTGCAGGATTGATGAATTGAGTGTGGTAAAATGTGCTATTTATAGACAGCACGGGGGTGGTAATTAGGTCAAGTTATTACACATGGCTAAGAGAAGGCAATTAGATAGTGTAGCCTTTTCTTCTTAGTGAAGATTAGTACTATGTAAGGTTGTTAAATTCTGGTCAATAGTTTGGTATTTTTTTTATACCAAATTTTAGGATCAAAAATTTTTTTACAGGGAGCAAATGAAACCTAAATTTCAATATTCTTCAAAGATGATCAGGTTTTACTTGAGGCGACAAAACTTGAGGTTTCATTATAAATATGTTATATGGTGTATAATGCAATATTTGTTTCTCATTTGAACGACTTCAATATGACATGTTATGATTTTGTTTTGTTTATTGTTGATTCTATCATTAATTAAATAGATTTTATATAAGAGATTCCCTTTAGATAATTTTCCAGTAATGTACTTTATACATTAATCCCCGCATTTTATTGTACCAGTCAATAAAAATAAAAATACTTCTTTCCCATTTATATTAATTTTCTAATTTTACCAGTTGCCCGAAAATATCCTTAGTACGTCTGAATCAAAGAGCTAGTTTGAAAAATTAATCTCATTGCGTTTAATTTCTATGCTGGGTTAATGCCTTCATATACATCTTGCTAAAAGCTGTGAAACAGTACACCTCACCTCAATGGTTCTATTTTAGAAATAGACAGGTGGTGACCGATCACATCTATTTTAGAGATAACCAACTAACAGATAGCATAAAATAAAATAGAATATTTACCAAATATTATAGCATGAAAATATATAAAAAATAAGCAAAAAAAAATCATAACATAATTTATTTCCTTTTGAAAAGTTTTTCTATATTTGTTTTTTCATAAAATCCAACATCCAGTCATTCAAATGCAATGTCACTGCTTGAATGATCACCCTCAAATTTTCATGCAATTAATAATGCCTTTTGAGTTCCTGAAATTAACTTTTTCTTATTACTATGTTTGAACTGATCAGGCTTGTGGTCTGCAGGAATATTTATACAGATATATAAATGCGCGATCTCAATCCACGCAGCACGAATTATCATGAATGATCATGAGGTTAATCGAGAATCAGCTTTTGATCTAATAACAAAGACAATTCTCTCCGTGTGGGATCCTGAAAATTTGATTTGTTTGAGATCCATTTTTTTTTCCTGTGGAATACAAATGCCTAAATTAATTCCTTTCTAAAAATAAAAGCACATGCCCGATCGATTATTTAATGAGAAAGGGCGTTATTTCAGTTAATAGGAGACCAACAGCCGACCAAGGCAGAGGGTTTAAATAAATTTCCCTAATCTAGGCTAGCTCAACGAAAGCGAAACATTATGAAATGAACTTATTCATCTGATGGTCATGCATGATTTCATCTTGTCGAACAAAATCCTTAAATTTGGGCAGATTTAGAGCTTATTATCCCCCCTTTCCCCATGGACTTTGCAATTTGACCTGGTAATTAGGCGATTTCTTCAAGTAACTGGAGGCATTGACCTTGCGCTAGTACCATGTGATGGATATATGCCAATAATTTTTGTTAGCATTTATTTTATCAAATACAGAAGGCTCTCAGGCTCTCAGCCATTTACTTGTGCAATCAGAGGCGAGGTGGATGTAGTAAGGGGGTCAAATATTGATCTCCATTTTTTTAATTTTTTTTTTTTATTAATGTATAACTTTGTATATAATTTACAGTAAAATGTCATTAAATAGTAAAATGACTCCTATTCTCCGTAGAAAAATTTTATATGATTGACTCCTATATATATTTGAATTCCATAGTTTGAAAGTCTGGCTCCGCCCCTGTGTGCAATTGTGGGTGTCATCTTATGGAAGTAGTGAGGTGTAGCCAGACCCCACCCGTACTGTTATTTCATTAATAAAATAAAAGTGTGCATGCTATAGAAATCCATATTTATACGAATAAAAGAAAGAAAAATTAAGTAACAAGTTAAGTTAAAAGATTAAAATAAAAAAAATAACTATACATGATTACAGCACTGCATATACAAGTTTTATTGCACAAATTAGCAATATAAAAAATCACTCAAGGTCAACGCCCGTCAAAAATGAATATCTGTGGCAAGTAATTCACCAAGTAAATGCATAGTAGGTTATGTATTGATAAAATAAATGAGTGGCATCGATCTAGGATGAAAGCGGAAGAGAATTACACAATTGCAAGGCAAATTAAAGGGAAATAAAAAAGAAGGATTTGATTCTATAACTATAAATTGCCAATAATATATTGTAATTTACTTGATATATAGTTTTTGTGCCAGTGTTTATCAAAATCCACCGTAAACAAAGATATCGGCCCAAAGGCTCATAAAGGGTGCTCAGAAGTGGATATACAAATATAAATGGGCTTAAATGGATCATAGATGTTGATCCCAATTGGTGAACCAGTGTAAGGCCCTCAATGCTACGGGTCCGGATTCTTTCCTCCGACGTCGCCCATCTTTTGACCAGATAAGATAGTCATTAATAGCTTTCTGCTTTCTGCTTTCTGCTTTCTGCTTGCCCCAAGACAGAGTCAAATGTAACTTCCATATGATTCTCTCTGTGTAACTAATGTCTCATCTCCTGTATATTAGAGATATGTCAGCTATTGTTAACAGAGGGCTTCATTAAGATCGGCACAGAAGAATCAACATTTAGAAAATTTAGATCCTCTACTGTCTACAGTGTACCGTTATATATCGTTAATTAATTCCATGTATAGCGGATCAATTAATTTATTGCTAATTCACTAGCTAAGCTAGCACATTCGATCCGATCCCAACCCGAAGCCAACCATTGGGCCCCAAGTCAGCTAATCTATCATCACTCGGCTTTCTCTTCCTCTCATTCTTCAACTTCTTACTATCAACCTCGTCTTCTATGACGACCACATTATCCCTCGGACTCACAGTAACTATACCTAAATCAAGCACCGACATGTTCGCTGAGCTTGTCGGTTGGACTGTGAGCGGCTCTTTTGGCTGGTCTTTGAAGAGATTGAGCATCTTAGTCGAGCCAGAGAACACAGGAGCAACTGTCCCTGCATGACCAAGAGTGGCGACTTGTTGTCCGGAAGCCGTCTGGTTGTTGTTCTGCACGAGCGAATGACAGCGCTTGTGGCCACCAAGTGCCTGTCCAGTGGAGAACAAGCGGTGGCAGATGGTGCACTCATGAATCTTCATTTTCTTCTTCCCTGACTCGGTTATTGCGGTGTGTGTGTGTTCTGACAATACAATTGCCATTGAGTTGTCTATCTCATCAGTAATATTTGTTGCACCATACAGTAGATCATTATTCGAATCTTCGGCAAGGCCATTAGCTAAGGAACAACCCTTCACCTTTCTATGGCTGGCGCGGTGGCCACCGAGTGCCTGGTGCGACGTGAAAACTTTGTTGCAAGACTTGCACTCGAACAACTTTCTATAACCCGAGCCTGGTTTTGGGTCTTTGACAGGTGTAGCGGGCGTCATCTGCTCCATGGACCGAAACCTGATTGGAGGTACCATTAGTGGCAACTTTAGCCTTGCTTGCTCCACAATTGCTGCTTCAACCCGGTATGATGGCCCAGACAATGGCTCCAGTACTTCTTTTAACAGGGGTAGTGCCCATGGTTTGGGATATGTTAGTCCCTCGTCGCGAGAAAGCATAACCAAACTCTGCGCAACTTGTTCATCTTCCGTCAAAGTGTATCCAAACTTGAAGTGGGCCTGATCAATGCAAGACCGCTTGCTCTGGCACCTGGAACCATCATTGATGATGTCACTCGATGATTGGTTAGTGAGGTCATGATCACTAGGCAGGATTGGATTCCATGAACCGAACATCGCATGGTGATTCCTGTAGCAACCCCCTTTGGTGCAGAGTGCATACTTCAGCTTTGGAAGTCGGGCGTCCATATCATATGAGTACGGGTCTGGCCCGTCAGCCAAGTCGGTCATTGTAAAGGTATCCTCCTCCTCCTCTTCAATGTCCAAATCCTTTTGGATGCCATGGATACGCATGTGGC
>JAJGRW010000227.1:1672137-1758355 GCA_025461045.1 Carex parvula | reverse complement strand
AAATAAAAAATTAAATTATCTGCAACAAGATTGAATGATTTTTTTGATAGATGGATGAAATCGAACTAATAATTTGATTTCTAACTAATACAAATTATAGTGGGACCGAATCAATCATGTGATCTCAGTATTTTTTTTTTTAATTTTTTTTGGCCTAAACAATGCTGCAACTTTTGAAGCTACACCATCAAGGTAAATGGGGTGCAAACTCGCTATTTTACACACAAGAGAGGATTACGCCAGGGCAACCCACTATCGCCTCTACTATTCATTCTTGCCTCCGACTCTCTGGCTAGATTCATCAGGAATGCAGATAGCCTAATGCCTCAACATGCTTGCTTACCAAACGGAAATGATCCAATATGCCGATGACACATTGATTATCAGTGAGGCACACCCCAAGGCACTAAAGATCATCTCAGATATTCTAAAGGTTTACACCGAACTCTCCGGCCTCAGACTTAACCCTCGAAAATCCTATTTCGTTCCAATAGCAATACCCATCCGTTACGTACCAATCATTCAGCGGATCTTATTGGCAACACCAACACAATTGCCTATCACCTACCTAGGCCTCCTGTTAACCATTAAGAAGCCAAGAAAAGTCCATTTCCAACCTATGCTGACGGCTGTTCAAAACAAATGGCAAGGCTGGACCTCAAACTTTCTATCATATGGGGCAAAATTACTCTAGTCAAGGCGGTACTTTCGGCCATGCCTTTGCACTACATGCAAGCATTGAAAATTACCCACTGGAGTAATCAAACACATAGACAAACTGAGAAGGAATTTCCTTTGGAAGGGTAACGAATCATGCAAAGGAATAAACTGTCTTGTAAACTGGGAGAGGGTGTGTGCTCTAAAAGAGAACGGGTGACTCGGTATCATTGATCTGGCAAATCAAAACGATGCGCTATTGGCTAAATGGCTATGGGAACTTGAGAAGAAACCGACAGGTCTCTGGGCTTCCACGCTAAGGAGACTATATGGGATCACGACAATAGGAGGTCAGATTACTTTGGCCGACGAATCCTTTTTCCTTAAATCCCTATCACTGCTCCTACCTTTATATGCATGTTCGGTGGACCGAGATAATGGGCTAATATGGAAATAGACCGTGTCCGGTCTTTTCACATCCTCGTCGGCTTACAGGCTCCTTCATCATAAAGGTATTATCTCCCCTCACCACATGTTTCTCTGGAGAATTAAAGTCCCAATGAAAATTCGAATATACTTATGACTCATGCTAGATAACAAGATCTTATCACAAGAAGTTCTTCTCAACCGGAGGTGCACAGTCCAGTTAGGCTGCAAACTGTGCAACTCACCACATACAGAAACTACAAACCATATCATGTGGTCATGCCCCTACGCAAAGATCTTTGGGGAGGCCTGTGGTCGCACTATAATATTCCTCAAAGGACGGAGAGGAATCTCAGAAGAAGCTGGGACATGTCGCAACAAGGGGCATCGAAGGATGAGCGTACACACCGGAACAGAATTTGGGTAGCAGGACTCTGGGCACTTTGAAATGAGAGGAATAGAAAAGCAAAAACCGGGATATCTGTTGATCAATGATACAATGGATGTTTTATTTTGGGCTCAAGATAGGAGATAATAGGGGAGCACGGAGTGCAAATCAGGCGCGGGATTATTGTGCCCTACTGGCGGCAATTTTTGCTACTTGAATTTTAATTTTATTTTTCCTATCAAATGGGGGATTCGCCACCATTTGATAGATAAATTCTTATAAATAAGCATTTTCTTTATATTAATATATCTGTTTTGCTGCCAACCATAAAAAAAAACTTCTGAAGCTGCTTATACCTAAAAATTGATTGGTCTCAACAAATACCCCAATGGATCCAAACCACTCGCTCGGTCTCATCTATTTGCTCGAAATAATCCATCAAGTTTTTAGATAATTTGATTTTTCAGTTTCTAAAAATAAAATAATTTGAAAATAGAGTCTGCTTAATGCTCTGTTAAATTTAAGAGGGAAAGCCAAGTCAATTTTTAATATATATTTTTTGTGTATGAAAAATATCTCGTCTTAGTTGTTACCAGCTTTGCTTCCAAGAGCACGACCCAGACATTTTTATTAATATCCAAAGTTTAATAGAAATTAACTAATATACTCAGATCTTCTGAATATTTATAAAAATACCCCTACTGGCCATTTTTTGGCCGGTACTCTATTTATTTGCCTACCGGCCATTAAATGGCAGGTACCCTTAATTTTGTTTTTTTAGAGACACTATAAAGAGCAAGATGTTGAAATCTAACACTAAAATTTGAATTTTTTGTTTAAATTTTTTGTTAGATTACTTCTTTTGATGTATAATTAGCATATTTATACTAAAATACGTTAAATTACGCTAATTTCGCTAATTATATTGAAATACGCAAAATTATAATAATTATACTAAAATACGCAAAATTCCGCTAACATAATTTCAAGTAATTAAATTCACTAGCCGCATGCGAACACTAAACTACGTTTTTTTAGGTACTAAGTTTTAACAATTTCATTAGTTCAGGTTGATCCAGTTGTTTTAATGTGATTCATGTTTTCTATTCTTCCTAATCATCAGCCGCATACGACACTGTCACTAGCCGCATACGGGTTGTTGTGTGTCTACCGATGATAAAAAACTTTAACTCAGTTTTTGAGGCACTAAATGATATTTTTTTGCAATTATGATTCCGTCGCCCCCCTAGGGATGGCCCTGAGGGCGCCATTGCCCCCGTCTCGTCCCATGCTTTCTGATTTGGAGTCGTACGAGCAAATCCGAGTTTTCTAGTCAAAGTTATGGTCGTTTAAAGTTAAAAAAAACGATGCTTTCGTGCAAAAACACCGATGACGCACCGATGCTTTATGCACGGCTTAATGACGGCAGAAGTGCATCGATGTTTCATTACAAAAACATCGGCGACGCCGATATTTTTTTAGCACTACCCTGCTTAATTGCCAATACTAATGCTAATTAAACATTGATGTTTCATTACAAAAACATCAGCGACGCACCGATATTTTTTTAGCACTACCATACTTAATTACCAATGCTAAGGCTAATAAAACATCGATGTTTCATTGCAAAAACATCGATGATGCACCGTAATTTAGCGTAATTTAATGTAATTTAGTGTAATTCAACGTAATTTAACATAATTTCAAGTTATTTAGCGTATTTTAGTATAAATATGCTAATTATACATAAAAAAAAGTAATCTAACCAATAATTTAAACTAAAAATTTAAATTTTTAGTATTAGATTTCAACATCTTGCTCTTTATAGTATCTAAACAAAAAAAAATTAAGAATACTGACCATTTAATGGACAGTAGGCAAATAAATAGAGTATCGGTCAGAAAATGACCGGTAGAGATATTTTATAAATACTCAGGAGATCTGGATATATTAATTAATTTCTATTAAACTTTGGACATTAATAAAAATGTCGGGAGCACGACCCCTCACCAGATCACGGACAAGTCTTATCTTTATTGTTTTAAATTTCAAATAAATAGAGACCACATGAATATATATTTTTCTGAACTTCGACTGTTTCCCTGTTTTTTTTTTTTAAATTGAAAAAAAGTAGTTATATATTTTGCCTAGTTGGTGTCAGTTCTAGATTTATTCACAATATTTTATTCAGTGGTAAATAAAAAATATATATTATTTTGAGTTTTTTACTAGTCTGAATTCTAATTCTGCAATTCATACAACTTAATACTAAGACTTGATTATTATTTTGTTTTATCGAATCATGTTCACGGCCTGTTTTTTTTTTTTTTTTTTTGCAAATGAAACTTTAAAGCCCAGAATTGGATTACTATCATAGTTTTTTACAAGACTAAAACCTCTTTAAAACCATCTAATTAATAACGCTGCTGGTGTGATTTTTGTCCAGATTTGCTTTAGCTAAACACAATCCGCTTCCTTAATCAACTACCAATTCGTATATGGATTCAACTAACTACTAGACATTAAAATGCAGCAACAAAGGTTCGACAACCTATTTTGCACATAAACCAGGGCAATCAATTTTTATACCATGTTTAAGAACAAATCATTTAGCCAGTTTTTTTCTAAAATTTTGATTTTTACCAGGTCCGTAAATTATATCTCCGCAACCAACCTATAGGTTGCGCCGGTATAATCTGCGGAATCTTTTTATAAAATTTATAACCTGCCCCAGTGTTGTAAAAAACAGTATTAACGGCCAATTAAACGACCGTTTAATAGTTAATGGTGGCCAAATCGTTACGAATACACTTAACGGATGCCTATTTGCGGATGAAAACGATTAATCGGTTGTTTTACCAGTTAATCGTCCGTTTATTTCCGTTTATTTTTGTTTATTCCCGTTTATTCCAGTAAATATTTATTTTCACATTGTTTTTTTTTTTTGTGATAGTGTGTGATAATAAGGTTTATAAATCATGTATTGTAGTTTTATTTGTGCTTGGATATACATTCAATATTTTTTATATATATTTTTTCTTCTTACTTACATTGAAATTGATTAATTCTTCTATTATTTATATACCATATATTTTTCTTACTTACTGATGTAATTTTTTCAATTAGTACGACGTGTTCATTTATGTAATTAAGTTGTTATCATAAACTAAATTTAATAATTTTATGTTGGAATGTTTAACTTCTTTCAAATAATATGTTATTAGTATTTGAAAAAGCTTAATTTTCAATTAATTTTTTCATTAAATAAATGTGTTACTTACACATGTAAAATGTTTATGTGTTAAGAAGAAATAAGTGTCGTGTCGTGTCATAATAATAAAACTAAGTTAAATTAAGTTTATCTGATAAGTTTAATGAGTTAAATAAATTATTTTTAATAAATTATGATATATATACATAAATTTAATAAAAATGTTAAATTGTCCGTATAATTCCGATTAATCGGTTGCAAACTGATTGATCACTTAGCGGTACCCTATCCGTCCGACGACCGCATGCCGTTATTTATAACAGTGACCTGCACAGCTATTACTTTGATTCTGCAGCTTATACCTGCGGAACCTCCCTACTAATTAAATGCGCAGAGCAACCCATTTTTAAGATTCAATTATTATTCTACCTAGCTTTCACCTTCTGTAGGCCCTAGTTCAAGTAATGTGAATTTAATTTCACATAACTACTGGAATACTTAAAACAATTGAAGTCTAAGTACATTCTTATATGAAGATTGCGAGCTTACGGTACCATGTATATTATATATTGTTATGAACTATGGATTAATATTTTTATTTTCAAAGTATAAATAATCAATTTGAATTGCTCAGTATTATCTCTGTATATACTTGTAGATCAAAATTTACATTTTTTATCACTTTTGTACTATATTTTAGACAGGTAGAAAATCACTTGATTCAAAGATTCTAAGACCATTCAAAAATAATAAATTTTTTAGGGTAAATTTTGCTGGAGGTCACTAAACTTTGTCCTTTGTCACAAATTGGTCACTCAACTTTGATTTGTCCCTTCATAACCACTGAACTTTTATTTTGTCTCAATCAAGTCACCCTATAACTTTTCCATCCAAAATATTAACGGAATATAACTTTTCCGTTAGTATTTTGGACGGAATGAACATTTTCCGTTAAATTTTTGGACGGAATGAGCATATTCCGTTATAATTTGGATGGAAAAGTTATAGGGTGACTTGATTGGGACAAAATAAAAGTTCAGTGGCTATGGAGGGACAAATCAAAGTTGAGTGACCAATTCGTGACAAATGACAAAGTTTAGTAACCTCCAGCGAAATTTACCTAATTTTTTATCTATCTAAATGAATAGTAAAAAGTTTTAAATACATAAAATTTATGCTACCATGTATTTTATATTATTAAATATTGATCCTCATTATGAGTTTGACTTCCATAGTTTGAAAATCTGACTTCACCGTGCATAGTATCATAGCCTCACTCAAGAATAATAATATTTTAGTAGAATCATTTATGAAGTCCCAAAACATGAACTGATTGAACCACGTGCTTGATAAATTTTAAGAAAAAATAAATTAGTGTTCTAAATAGTGCGCTATAGCATTTTCGGACCTTAAATGCTAAGTTATGAGATAAAAATGAGTTAATTCAGCTACGATAGCTATAGCGCGTCACGTGTAGCACAAATAACGCACGTTATGCTGTATAGGTTTTTATTTAAGGCTCAAACTGAAATATCTTTTAAAGGCCAAATTTTTCTAAGGCTCCGATTGATTTTGTTTTTAAAATAGAAAAATATATATAGATTATGTCATGATGCTTAGGCTATTTTAAATAGAAATTATAGATAGCTTATGATATAACTAGTTTTGAATAGCAATTTGGACTTTGTACTGGTTCAATATAATTATTATAATTCTTTAATCAATTTGTTGTTACTTATTGCTCTACGAGACTTTAGATAATGTTGATAATTAGTAGAAATATATAATATAATTGTTGAAAAAAAATACTATGTATGATAGCTTTCGCTATAACTACGCTATTCGTGATAGCTTTTTTATAAACCTTTCTGCGATGACACGATAATTGCTATTTAGAACCTTGAAATAAAGTAGTATGACATTTTAATACAGCAAACAAAAAAATATTTAAAATGTTGTATGGGGTAGGAAAGGTAATGCTCCTCAGGTATAATAAAATTTACACATCAAGTTTTAACTTTTGACACTTTTTAGCTTTACTACTGTTAACATAGAACATCAGAATAAATTGGCCTCGCATTCAATGGTATTTTATCTATTTTATTACTATCAAACGTTTCTATTTTAAAGTGATTTAGTATCAACATTACTTTAATTTACTTCACCTGCTAAATAAGAACAAGTGTAAATGTTTTGTCAAAGAATTTCAGAGTGATTTGGTATCAACACTGCTTTAATTTATTTGCTAAATATAGAACAGACATGTTTTTTTTTCTTGATTTTTGTTTAATGAAATGCGAGATAGCTATAAATAGTTGAGATTTATTCCAATAGACCGCATACTAGTGAAGAATTTTTTTAATTTTTTTTTGCACCAAATAAACTAAGGATAATATTGAGAAATTGAATGTAATAAGTTACATATTTTTTCATAATAAGTTTTATAAATAAAATCAGAAAAGATAATGTCACATGTTTTGTCATGTTGATTCTTTTCACATATTGTGATAAATATATAATTAAAATAATAATTTTATTATAAAACTTTCTAGTTAAATAATAATTATCCGATCAAATTAATAACACCCTTCCAAATTTTTTATGCACAGGAACCTCATCCTCAAATGTCCACCATGGCAGTATAATATTTTAATTTAGTTGCATAAAATATATAGAACATTAAGATACGGGAGTATAATAAATTGTAACAACATGAGTAAATTATTTATTTATTTTCATTTTTTTTAAACAGAACATTAGCAATTTATTAGAAAAAGAAAACTAAACTCACTTTACAGTTTACACAGACATGACTGCCGACATTTTTATTAATATCCCAAGTTTAATAGAAATTAATTAATATATTCAGATTCCTGAGTATTTATAAAAATATCCATACCGGACGCTGACTGACTCGAAATGACAAGAGGAGAATTACCACGGATCAGTCCCAGCTTGTCCGTAATAACTAAGGCTTAATTAACCCGTGTTCCCGTCTAGGTACACCAATCATTTACCAATCATTTCTCTCTAACCATTAACCAAACCATCACTAGTTGTTTTAGTCTCTTCACCAAGCTCCTGTCTTCCATCGCCTCCACCAGAGCAAGTAAAAAAAGAAAGAAAAAATTGCAATCATCTTTCGTATTTCTGTCCAGATGGCTCCAATACTAAAATCTCAAGCAACAGGCTCATCAGAGCCTCTCCTTGAACAATCACCGGTAGAGGTTGGCACCTCAGGTGGTAGTGCATCAGTCTCTAGTGCAGTGTTTAATGTCTCAACAAGCATAGTCGGTGCCGGGATCATGTCAATCCCAGCAGCCATGAAGGTACTTGGTGTGATCCCTGCTCTTTTTCTAATCGGGGCTGTTGCTTTCTTATCTGATGTTTCGGTTGAGTTCATGCTCCGATACACCGGGTGGTCCCTCGGCCCCCCGTCCTATGCAGGAATCATGAGGGACGCCTTCGGCCGTGCGGGGTCCACCGCGCTCAATCTCAGTGTCGCGCTCACCACAGCTGGCACTTTGGTCATGTACCTCATCATCATAGGTATAATTAAATAAAATAATCAATCAGTTACTATTTTAGTACTCTCCTCTGTTTTACAATTGGTTGCAAAAATTACTATGTTATGGATACATGAGGTTGATTTATCATTTATCGTTGTCATGAAGGGGATGTGATGTCTGGGACAACGGTGGGAGATGAGAATCACGGAGGGGTGTTGCAGGAGTGGTTTGGGCCTCAGTGGTGGAATGGCCGGGAGGTTGCGCTGTTAATCATCGCCGTGTTTGTTCTCCTTCCCCTCGTGCTCCCCAAGCGTGTCGGTGAGTTCTCCCGTAATCGCTGGCCGTCGATCATTTATTTTGACCGATCGCACGGCTGAAGAGTAGTATTCTATTCTTCAACTTTGTAAATTGTAATTCTCCTGTGTTGGTTGGTTCAATTAATGGTTAGATGAGATCTACATAGCAATTGACAATAGACAATTGACTTGCTGCCGCGTCCCACTATTCCAATTTAATAATGTTAAGGAGTTCTTATGGACGGCTGATATCTGTTGATGGAAAGAGACAAAGTGATCCCTAGCGTTGCTCCAGTGAGCCCAAAGCCAGATCTAATGGTCCCCAGTAGATCATTGATGAATATTAGTTCGTTTTGTTTGTATTGTACTGTCTGATTTGGACGTGTTGATAATTGAGATCATCATCTTTTGGGCTTGGCTAGACATGTCATTTATCCGATTTTTTTATAAATGGACTGGGATTATTATGTTTTTAATATGTGAGGAATCAGGAATGGCCTGGACATAAATTTTAAATTTTTACAATAATAAAAGGCGTTTTATCTTATCTAAATCCTAAAAAATTTAGTCGGTCTAATTTGATGGTTCAAATCTTGTGATTGTTATTGAAGCCAGATTATTTGTTTTAATAATCCAAAGATCTGAAAAGAAATATATTTCGTTTGCAGATTCATTGAGATTTACATCAGCATTGTCGATTCTGCTTGCCGTGCTGTTCATGTGCATAAGCTTGGGAATTGCTATTTATGCTCTGTTTCAAGGAAAAACTAAGACCCCGAGGCTCTTCCCTGACTTCGATCACTTGCCGTCATTTTTTGATGTGTTCACTGCCGTCCCCGTCATTGTCGTAGCATTTACCTTCCATTTCAACAGTAATCACCTTGCCTTGCCTTAGCTGAAAATGTCAAAATACATAATAAAATTTTGTTAATAACATGAAGTTAGCTCCAGCTGCTGGTCCTTGTAATTTAGTGAGATAAAATCTTCATAAATTTGTACTCTTTGCTTTTCCAATCTCTGCATCAATACAAGATTATATAGTTCGTTCTCTTATGTACCTTAACAAACTTTTCGTATAGATAGATATAAATACACACACAGTACATACATCAATTATTTCTATTAATTGTTTTTTTGCATAACATATTTACCGTATATAGTGAGCATTTGCTACAACATGGTAACCTATAATTAGTTCCTTTAATCATCGATTCAAGTGTTCTCTGAAAACATGTGGTTCTTTCAACTGCAGTACACCCGATCTATGGCGAACTAAACAAGACATCTGAAATGACATCAGCGGTACGCATCTCCCTTGCTCTATGCTCTCTCATCTACTTTACTGTCGGCTTCTTTGGCTTCCTTCTCTTTGGCGAGTCCACCATGGCAGACATCCTCTCCAATTTCGAAAACACTGCCTCCTCCAGCACCCTTGTCCCTCCATTCCTCAATGACATCGTCAGACTCAGCTATGCTCTCCATTTAGTTCTCGTATTCCCCTTGTTGCACTATTCTCTGAGACTAAACATGGACGAGTTTCTATTCCCGCAAAGAAGGCCGCTTGTCTCAGATAATCTGAGGTTTCTTTTTCTGACTGGGGTTTTGATGGGAGTGTTATATGTGGCGGCCATCGCTATACCAAACATTTGGATCATTTTTCAGTACTCTGGTTCTACCTCTGCTGTTTGTGTGTCGCTCATCTTTCCTGCCGTGCTTGTGCTAAGGTACCTACCTTTTTGTTTTCAAATTTCAAATTATAGTTTGTCTCCAACATTGCCCCAATTTTTGTCCAATACACTCTCTTTGGTGTAGGCAACTTTGGTTTGCTACACCCAAGTAGTACAGTGCTAGCTGCTCTGCTTTGCGATAAATTTGGAGGGGCACAATATCAGTACAATTTGGAATTATGTGAAAATTTCATTTGATTTTATTTTAAAAGAGGTGATCAAACATTGTCAGATGAGTATGGATTGTTGCTTCATGATTGTTGATTGTTGAATATAGGCAATGTTGCACCACGGTCCACGGGCTCAAAATTCAAATTAAACCAACAATAATATTTACTTCAAGTTTGAGCCCATTTTCTAGAAAGTAAATACTTTTTATAGTCCAAGATAATTTTAGAACCAGTAATATTTTGGCTAGATATTTTCTCTAGATATATTAAAAAAAACAATAATTTAATTATACATGAACAGCAATCTCTTTCTTTCTTGTTAATTATTTTGTACAAGCACAATTTCAAGATTGTAACTGTAAGATTATACAGGGATGTACATGGGATTGCAACAAGAAAAGACAAGGCATTGGCAGGGACAATGATAGTTCTGGCAGTGATTACAAGTTCAATTGCAATTGCTTCCAATATTATGAGCTCAGTAAGAGAGACAGTTACCTCCACTTATGGACAGTGGCGGAACCAGAAATAATCGGTAGGAGGGCCTAACTAGTTTCTCTCAGGATAGCAATTTTCTGACAGAGGGGGTGCTAGAGGGGGTGCGGAGAGGAAGACAGAGGGGGTGCCAGTTTTTTTTTTTTTATTAAAGAGCTCTGTGCCTCTGTATATTTTTCTGGGCTAAGGGGGAGCCAGGGCCCAGGCTGGCCCAGGTCCTGGTTCCGCCCCTGCTTATGGATGATAATCACCTGTTAAGTCATACAAATCTAAAATAAAAGAGATGGCTTGGTGGCATGCTTCATTAGGTGATTTAGGCTACATAAATGATTGAGTCTGCATTTTTTTATTGAGTGAGGCTATATATGGTACTATGCATAGCGCAGATTGGTTCGTACTATGAATCAATATTTTCATTTTCAGTGTTCAAATAGTCGATACGAACATTTCAACATGATTTACATATTAAAATGTACTTGCAGACTAAATTTTACATTCTTAGAATTTTTTTTACTAATTATTTTTAGATAGAAAATCACTACTTTTAAATGGTCTAAAATCTTTCGATCAAGTGATTTTCTACCTATCTAAAAAGGTAGTAATTTTTTTCTAAAAAATATAAAGTTTGATCTACAAATACATTTTCACATAGAGATCACGTGGAATGGTTCATATTGATTGTTTGGACTTTGAAAATGAATGAAAATATCATCCATAATACGGACCAATATGCGCTGTACACAGTACCGGAAGCTCACTCTTCTTTATTTATTAAGGCTGCGTGAATCATATTTTTGGTACATGTGTAAATTGGTATTTCTGGAACGAATACTTTGGTTCCCCACATTTGTAGATTGCTTGTGATAAATGCAGAAAATGTAAAGTTCAAGGCTTTTTTTAATTTATTTATTTTGAGATTTTTTTTAATTTATTTTTAGTCAAGCGCCTCCCAGATAATATATTTTTGGTCGTGTAACATTTGTTCTAGTGTTCCAACTCCGAAATTTTTATTTATACCATTTAAAAAAAAAAATTCACTGGCCTGTTTAAATTTTAATTTTGAATGGCCTGTCTTTAATAAATGGGTTATCGAATAAGAAATTCAGCCTGTTTTGAATTTTGGAGTCTCCACCTTTGTCGCCATGTGGTCATTATTGGTCAACCGTGCGTAGTATGGTGAACCTAAAATTAAGCATTTGCAACAAAATTGTAACAAGTGTACTACCGAGTACAATTCATCATCCCCAAATTAGTCTCGACTAATCACTACCACACAAACCGTTAACTCATCGTTTTAACACAACTGTCACTTGCCTCTACAAATCTCTCCCAACTTTCATATTATCTTTCATGCACCACTACCTAGATCTCATTGCATTACATTCCTCTCCTCTCCTCTTTCTCCTCACAATTAATGGATATAGCTATCAACCAATCCCAGCCTCATCATGAGGTCTCCATAGAGTCTTCACTGAAGCTCCACATTTGCCGAGTTTGTGGCAAGGCCTTCGCAAGCGGGTGTGCGCTCGGAGGCCACATGCGTATCCATGGCATCCAAAAGGATTTGGACATTGAAGAGGAGGAGGAGGATACCTTTACAATGACCGACTTGGCTGACGGGCCAGACCCGTACTCATATGATATGGATGCCCGACATCCAAAGCTGAAGTACGCACTCCGCACCAAAGGGGGTTGCTACAGGAATCACCATGCGATGTTCGGTTCATGGAATCCAATCCTGCCTAGTGATCATGACCTCACTAACCAATCATCGAGTGACATCATCAATGATGGTTCCAGGTGCCAGAGCAAGCGGTCTTGCATGGACCAGGCCCACTTCAAGCTTGGATACACTTTGACGGAAGATGAACAAGTTGCACAGAGTTTGGTTATGCTTTCTCGCGACGAGGGACTAACATATCGCAAACCATGGGCACTACCCTTGTTAAAAGAAGTACTGGAGCCATCGTCTGGGCCATCATGCCGGGTTGAAGCAACAATTGTGGAGCAAGCAAGGCTAAAGTTGCCACTAATGGTACCTCCAATCAGGTTTCGGTCTATGGAGCAGATGACGCCCGCTACACCTGTCAAAGACCCAAAACCAGGCTCGGGTTATAGAAAGTTGTTTGAGTGCATGTCTTGCAACAAAGTTTTCACATCACACCAGGCACTCGGTGGCCACTGCGCCAGCCATAGAAAGGTGAAGGATTGTTCCTTAGCTAATGGCCTTGCCAAAGATTCGAATAATGATCTATTGTACAGGACTGGTGCAACAAATATTACTGATGAGATAGACAACTCAATGGCAATTGTATTGTCAGAACACGCACAAACCGCAATAACCGAGCCAGGAAAGAAGAAAATGAAGATTCATGAGTGCACCATCTGCCACCGCTTGTTCTCCACCGGACAGGCACTTGGTGGCCACAAGCGCTGTCATTGGCTCGTGCAGAACAACAACCAGACGGCTTACGGACAACAGGTCGCCACTCTTGGCCATGCAGGGACAGTTGCTCCTGTGTTCTCTGGTTCGACTAAGATGCTCAATCTCTTCAAAGACCAACCAAAAGAACTGCTCACAGTCCAACCGACAAGCTCAACGAACATGTCGGTGCTTGATTTAGGTTTAGTTACTGTGAGTCCGAGGGATAATGTGGTCGTCATAGAAGACGAGGTTGATAGTAAGAAGGTGAAGAATGAGAGGAAGAGAAAGCCGAGTGATGATAGATTAGCTGACTTGGGGCCCAATGGTTGGCTTCGGGTTGGGATCGGATCGAATGTGCTAGCTTAGGTAGTGAATTAACAATAAATTAATTGATCCGCTATACATGGAATTAATTAACGATATATAACGGTACACTGTAGACTGTAGAGGATCTAAATTTTCTAAATGTTGATTCTTCTATGCCGATATTAATGAAGCCCTCTGTTAACAATAGCTGACATATCTCTAATATACAGGAGATGAGACATTAGTTACACAGAGAGAATCATATGGAAGTTACATTTGACTCTGTCTTGGGGCAAGCAGAAAGCAGAAAGCAGAAAGCTATTAATGACTATCTTATCTGGTCAAAAGATGGGCGACGTCGGAGGAAAGAATCCGGACCCGTAGCATTGAGGGCCTTACACTGGTTCACCAATTGGGATCAACATCTATGATCCATTTAAGCCCATTTATATTTGTATATCCACTTCTGAGCACCCTTTATGAGCCTTTGGGCCGATATCTTTGTTTACGGTGGATTTTGATAAACACTGGCACAAAAACTATATATCAAGTAAATTACAATATATTATTGGCAATTTATAGTTATAGAATCAAATCCTTCTTCTTTATTTCCCTTTAATTTGCCTTGCAATTGTGTAACATTTTTTTTTTGAGAAATGCATTTGTGCAACATTCTCTCCCGCTCTCATCCAGATCGATGCCACTCATTATTTTATCAATACGTAACCTACTATGCATTTACTTGGTGAATTACATGCCACAGATATTCATTTTTACGGGCGTTGACCTTGAGAGATTTTTGATATTGCTAATTTGTGCAATAAAACTTGTATATGCAGTGCTGTAATCATGTATAGTTAATTTTTTTTATTTTAATCTTTTAACTTAACTTGTTACTTAATTTTTCTTTCTTTTATTCGTATAAATATGGATTTGTATAGCGTGCACACTTTTATTTTATTAATAAAATAACAGTACGGGCGGGGTCTAGCTACACCCCACTACTTTCATAAGATGACACCCAAAATTGCACACAGGGTCGGAGCCAGACTTTCAAACTATGAATTCAAATATATATGGGAGTCAATCATATAAAATTTTTCTACGGAGAATAGGAGTCATTTTACTATTTAATGATATTTTACTGTAAATTATATACAAAGTTATACATTAATAAAAAAAAAAAATTAAAAAAATGGAGATCAATATTTGACCCCCTTACTACATCCACCTCGCCTCTGATTGCACAAGTAAATGGCTGAGAGCCTGAGAGCCTTCTGTATTTGATAAAATAAATGCTAACAAAAATTATTGGCATATATCCATCACATGGTACTAGCGCAAGGTCAATGCCTCCAGTTACTTGAAGAAATCGCCTAATTACCAGGTCAAATTGCAAAGTCCATGGGGAAAGGGGGGATAATAAGCTCTAAATCTGCCCAAATTTAAGGATTTTGTTCGACAAGATGAAATCATGCATGACCATCAGATGAATAAGTTCATTTCATAATGTTTCGCTTTCGTTGAGCTAGCCTAGATTAGGGAAATTTATTTAAACCCTCTGCCTTGGTCGGCTGTTGGTCTCCTATTAACTGAAATAACGCCCTTTCTCATTAAATAATCGATCGGGCATGTGCTTTTATTTTTAGAAAGGAATTAATTTAGGCATTTGTATTCCACAGGAAAAAAAAATGGATCTCAAACAAATCAAATTTCCAGAATCCCACACGGAGAGAATTGTCTTTGTCATTAGATCAAAAGCTGATTCTCGATTAACCTCATGATCATTCATGATAATTCGTGCTGCGTGGATTGAGATCGCGCATTTATATATCTGTATAAATATTCCTGCAGACCACAAGCCTGATCAGTTCAAACATAGTAATAAGAAAAAGTTAATTTCAGGAACTCAAAAGGCATTATTAATTGCATGAAAATTTGAGGGTGATCAATTCAAGCAGTGACATTGCATTTGAATGACTGGATGTTGGATTTTATGAAAAAAATATATAGAAAAACTTTTCAAAAGGAAATAAATTATGTTATGATTTTTTTTCTTACTTTTTATATATTTTCATGCTATAATATTTGGTAAATATTCTATTTTATTTTATGCTATCTGTTAGTTGGTTATCTCTAAAATAGATGTGATCGGTCACCACCTGTCTATTTCTAAAATAGAACCATTGAGGTGAGGTGTACTGTTTCACAGCTTTTAGCAAGATGTATATGAAGGCAGTAACCCAGCATAGAAATTAAACGCAATGAGATTAATTTTTCAAACTAGCTCTTTGATTCAGACGTACTAAGGATATTTTCGGGCAACTGGTAAAATTAGAAAATTAATATAAATGGGAAAGAAGTATTTTTATTTTTATTGACTGGTACAATAAAATGCGGGGATTAATGTCTAAAGTACATTACTGGAAAATTATCTAAAGGGAATCTCTTATATAAAATCTATTTAATTAATGATAGAATCAACAATAAACAAAACAAAATCATAACATGTCATATTGAAGTCGTTCAAATGAGAAACAAATATTGCATTATACACCATATAACATATTTATAATGAAACCTCAAGTTTTGTCTCCTCAAGTAAAACCTGATCATCTTTGAAGAATATTGAAATTTAGGTTTCAATTGCTCCCTGTAAAAAAATTTTTGATCCTAAAATTTGGTATAAAAAAAATACCAAACTATTGACCAGAATTTAACAACCTTACATAGTACTAATCTTCACTAAGAAGAAAAGGCTACACTATCTAATTGCCTTCTCTTAGCCATGTGTAATAACTTGACCTAATTACCACCCCCGTGCTGTCTATAAATAGCACATTTTACCACACTCAATTCAACAATCCTGCACTCTTCTTCTTTTCCTCAGAAAGAAATCTAACTAATATATCATTTCCTCAGGATCTCAATTAAGTGACAATTAATTAATGGCTGATTTTGTTGTCTCTGACTTGTTCTTCACGATTGTGTTAGTGTTTGCAATGCTCATCAGCCCAGGAGCTTGCCAAAGCCGCAAACTCTTGGACTTGAATAGCACCACTCTTGCTGCTTCCTCAGAGTGGTCCACAGGTGGAGCGACATGGTACGGCAGCGCAAACGGTGCTGGCAGTGATGGTAATTTGCATCACACATCATGCATCACTATTTGTTTATCCTTATTATTGTTGGTGCAGATTGCAAGTATTATACTTGTTAGCATTTCATATATTATATATATATATAGTTTGTTATGTGTTCATGATGAGGAGGTGCATACAGCGTATATATATAGGGGATGTTACTAATATATATGTACCGAGTTATAGCTCATAACAAGGAGTTTTTAAAATATGCTTCTAATTAAGTTTCAAAGATTTTGAGGTTAGCTAGGTGTCGTTTTGTCCATTTCAGTAATGAAGAACACACGTGCATGCCAAATATTTCAAGAATTTCATAAAACATGAATTAATGTTACTTTTGTTTTCCTGCATGCAATTAATTATTATACTTTTGTACATGATTAAATTTCATTTACTGCAATTAATTATATATTATACTTCATTATATATGTAGATACATGATTACTAATTTTATGTCTAGATCAGTTGTATTTATTTAAATAAATGAAAATTAAGTTCTATATTCAACATTTCAGATCACTCGTAAGTTATAATTAGTAGCGGTTTTGTGGAAACAAAATTTGTTGACTTTTAAAACACAACCAACATTTTAATGTGCACGTGCACAGTAGAGATCACATGAGATAAGTGATCCATGCATGCATAGCTTTTAAATAACTCTGTGTTACTTTTTAGGTGGTGCATGTGGGTACCAAAATGCAGTTGTTCAGGCTCCTTTCTCATCAATGATTGCCGCCGGAAGCCCTTCAATCTTCAACTCCGGTTTGGGTTGCGGTGCTTGTTATCAGGTCAAGTGTACTGGTAATGCGGCTTGCTCTGGTAACCCAGTGACGGTTGTATTAACTGACGAGTGTCCCGGTGGTTCGTGCCTTGCAGAGCCCGTTCATTTTGACCTGAGTGGGACCGCTTTTGGAGCCATGGCTCTGTCAGGCCAGTCTGACCAGCTTCGCAATGCTGGTGTTCTTCAAATCCAGTATACTCGGTAAGGATACAATAAATGATGCATTTACAACAAATGTATATGTTAATTAGTTTTATGTCTTTACTTTGTTATATATTAATGTTGGAATATTTAATATATTTAAACTTATATTTTTTTTTATATTATTTTAGTAGACAGTAACTTTCCAACCATTTTGAGAAAAGGGGACTGTTTTAAAAGAAACTTATTAAAATTTCGTAATGTATATACTTAAGTTAATTATCAATAACCTAATTAAGTATCAGATCCTTTAACATGGAGTTTGTTCAATTCAAGTGTAAACTAAGGTTATGCCGTCATGCTGTAGCTATAACTCAATGTACTTGGTTTGCCATCTAAAAAAAATTAACCTTCTCTGCCTTTAATTGCTCAAACACACTTATGCGGTGCATACTATATGATCTCATGCATGTGAGCATTCTTTTAATACATCTTTCAGCAAGAATGCATATATTTACTCTTCTACAACAGAAAATTAACCTATGACCTTCAAAAAAACAGAAAATTAACATATATGCATATATATAAATGCCTGCAGTGTCCAGTGCAGCTACTCAGGCACCCAGATCACATTTCGTGTGGACGCAGGGTCAAACCCGAACTACTTTGCAGTACTGATCGAGTATGTAGGAGGAGATGGAAGCCTCTCAGCAGTTGATCTCATGCAAGCAGGATACAGCTCATGGAACTCGATGCAACACTCGTGGGGTGCCGTCTGGATGCTGAACCCAGGGTCAACACTTCAAGCCCCTTTCTCGATTCGTCTCACCTCCGACTCGGGCAAAACCCTAGTGATAAATGATGTGATTCCTGAAGGGTGGCAGGCCGGTGCCATTTACAAGTCGACTGCAAACTTCTAACAACAAAATCTTACAAAGCATGGGAATAAATAATTAAATATGCGTGCTTTATAATTTATATTACGTTGTTATCTGGATCTATGTATAAGTGTGGTCCTGTTTTATGTACGTGTTAAAATTAAGGAATAAAAATAAGACGGCGTGTTGAGGAGGAGGCGGGTGAGTTCTCCCCTCCGCCGGTAATTTAATCAGATATAGTGTGCAAGTTTGTTACCTAGCATGTTTATGTAGTCGTGATTAATTAAATTATTAATGTTTTATGATATAACATGCATGTTTAACTTAATGATGTAGCTAAGCAGCTTGATTTGTCTCATTCTTTTTTAGTTTTTATCCCTAACAGAAACTAATTGTAACAAAGCTTGAAATATCTCTTTAGCGCAGCATAAAAAATCAAGAAGAGGAAACTGCTTATATATATAGCCACTAGTACATGCTAGATGCATGCTTGTGGATAATGTTATCAGAACCGGATTGGATATTAATTCGGTAAAGTTTTGGGTCAACGATTTTACGTGGTTGGACCAATGGGTCAACTAGTTCAACCAGTGATTTTTTTGAATGGTTATAGCCCTAAAGTCCTTCTGACAAGGAATAATGTCATATTTTACATAAGAAACCTTCTAAGTTTGAATGTTTGCAAATAGGTCCTTATATCACAATTGGGTGTCCCAATATCATGCTTATATATAACAGTAATGACATGTATCAGACAAATTGCAGAACTTGTAGACTTTAATGACTTAATTTCAATAGTACCCAATTTTGGCCTCAAATCTAAATGTACCTTCTCTGGAATTATTTGGCAGGTACCATACAATATAACTTGTTCACATATTTACAATTCACAATAAAATGAAAATCTCCCTTTCTATAAGCCATATCATTGCCTCTTCCATTGTAAGCTAGCCTCTCAATGAATCAGCAAACATTGGTTGACTATATAATTAAACTTCTATGTATTAACGCCATATGTTTGAGTTAAGAGTTGTGGTTCGGGCATTTCATCAAATATCTAAAAAACATTCAATTTTGCTCCATAACATTTTAAACCGGTATATATATAGATATAGAGAGAGAGAGAGAGAGAGAGAGTTGGGCTACGGTACTTCGCGAAGTAAAGCGAGTGTTTTACTTCACGTCTATATCTTCAATTCGAAACTTCAAAATGTCGATCCGAGCCGTTGAACTTGATCTCCATATTAAATTGTGCTTGGAGACCAAATTTTACATTTTTTTGAAAATTGTTTACTATTTTTTTAGAATTTTTGAAAATTGTTATTTTTCAAAAAATCCTGGACCATCAAAAACAATAATTTTCAAAAATTCTAAAGAAATAGTAAAAAAATTTCAAAAAATATAAAATTTGGTCTCCAAGCACAATTTAATATGGAGATCAATTTGAATGGTTCGGATCGATATTTTAAACTTTGAAATCGCAAAATATAAGTGTGAAGTAAAACACTCGCTTTATTTCGCGAAGCACTGTAGCCCAACTCATATATATGTATATCTTTTATTAGAACAACATCTAATTATTCTTTCAAGTATGATAAAACTCTAATCGTGCAGTGACAAACAACATGCAGTTGAGGAGAGCAAATCTGCCTATCTAACGATATTTATTGCTTCAAACCATAGTAAATTTTGTGTCTACAAATATTCTTTCAACCACATATATGAGCACATTTACAAGGATTGTAAATCTGAAATTTAGTTTCAAAATATTTGGCCTAGCTTTAAATTAATGCTTCTGAACTTTTTTTGAAAGTCAGGTGGCAAGTTGCCTTCTGACATTGTATTAATAGTAAGTTTTACAATCTACTCCCTGTAAATTAGTGAAATTTCTAATAACTATTTACTGAACTAAAAAGTTACCAGAATACCAGAATGACATTGAATTTCAAATTGAAAACAGTGAGCCTATCCACGCGGTGTAGCTCCTTGAATGGTCACCTTCTCCTGGTGAATACGCAGAATACATTCTGTCCTCAGCAGTGTTCGCTCCACTGTCGTATTTCTGCTTCTGTATCATTGATAATGTAATTCACCGATTGCATCCTTTGATCAAAGATCTGCTTATTTCTTTTGTGCCATTACGCCCATGCCCCCACGGCCCACGTCGTATCCCATCTCATCCTGGACCCCGCGTTGCATCCTGTTTCCGTGTTCAAACCAGATATCGTTATTTGAGGCAGTGGCGGTACCATACCAGTAGCCGTGAATAGGCCCCTCCAAAAAAGTTTGGAAAATATTTGATTTGATCAATTCATCAAACATTTTGAGAACATTCAACTATCATCAACAAGTGTATGTCAAAAATTTGCTTTTTCACGTGCCATTTGCACTATAAATTCTCCAATTAGATGAGATACTTAGCATTTGAGCATTTGGTCAAGAATTTAAAATAGCTAAGCATGAACTTCATCAGCTTCTTTGGTACCTTTTTGCTTGAAAATGGAAGCTTGAGTGTTAAGATCTTGAGAATTTGATAATAGTGATAACAATTAGAAAGAAATTAAGCTAAGGTCGAACGAGGACCAATAATTAAGAGATGCTGCCGTCTAAAATGGGAACAAAACAAATGTAATTGAAGTATATGAAACTAAAATCAACATCGTTTGTCCCATATCCTACTTACTCGAATTACAAATTGTCAATATGCGCGCAAGAGTATGACATGTCGACATGATGGCATCATCATAGTAACCAACTATGAATTCGTATCCTCTGCATTAACGGAACGTGCGTTAATAGATCTGGACCGTCTGATTGTGATCTGCACTAATATTAAAGGACCCATGCGTTATAGATGTAAGTCAGATTGGCTTCAATCATCCTAAGTTCGTCCTATATATTTGACAGCTAAGAGCATCTATATCACTAGTACTACTAGAATTTCTAATATGATGTGACAGTTTATAATCCAGTTTCAGAGATGTGGAAAAGTTTCTTATTTAGAAACTATGCAGTAAAGTTTCTTATTAAGAAATTGTTTATAAACTATATACTAATTATATGATTAGCTCAAATTATTTTTATTTTTTAATTTGTTGCTGACGGGACTTAATAGAAACTCTAAAATTAATTTCAGGAATGTGAGAGTTACAAATTTTAGATACTCTAATTTCTAAAAAGAAATTAACAGTTATTTAGAAACTAATTTGAGTTGCTGGAATATAGATGCTCTAATGTAATAAGAATCGCGTCTATCATTCAATTCTACAACAAATGGCACCATCTAACGGGTCAGTCAAGCCGACCGGTACGCGTCTTTTTATATCTACCAATGTAGAAATTAGAATATTAGTTTCTATATGCCAAAAAATTACTTCTACTATTTATATTCGTTTAAATTAGTCATATTTCAATACAAATAGTAAAAAAAATTATAATTAAAAAATGTGTATAAGACTAATTTTAAAATTGAAATAGCAATTCAAAGTCAAATAGGGGATTCAAACTCCTCAACATGATCTCCATATTAAAGTGTGCTAAAATATCAAATTTATATTTTTCGGAAATTTCTTACAATATTTTTAGATAGATATAATATGAGCTGGGCTAATGTAATATGCATATTAAAACTCATATTTTTATTTTTCAAAGTTCAAACAGTCAATTCAAACCATTCAACATGATCTCCATATTAAAATATTCTTAAAGACCAAATTTTACAAATTTTTTTAGAATCTTTTTTATTATTTATTGAGATGGGTACAAAATTATTTTTCATAAAATTCTAAACCATTGAAAAACAACGATTTTAAAAAATTCTAACAAAATAGTAAAAGAATTCCAAAAATATAAATTTTGGTCTCCTAGCACATTTTAATATGGAGATCATGTTGAACAGTTTGGATCAATTGTTTGGCTTTGAAAAATGAAGATATAAGCGCGTATTAAAATTTTGGACCATCCTAAAACAATAATTATGTACCTATCTAAAAAAATATAAAATTTGGTCCCCGTACACATTTAATATGGAGATCATGTTTGACTGTTTGAATCGATTGTTTGAGCATTAAAAATAGAGATAAGAATGTGAGGCAATGATTGGAACACGAAAATAATAAGGAGTTTAATTCTACTTTATTAAATTAAAGTACAATATCGTAGGAGAAGTGATGTGGTCTACCATGCATTAAAAATTATTTTGATTAATTTTCTTTGTACAATTCTACGATGTGAATGTTTATCTTATATTTACCATTTATCCTAAAATTTATCTTATCATATGAATTATCAAAATAAAAATGTTCTCTCTTATTTTTCTCTATCTCTAACACATGATAGAACACTCAAGTTAGAATGCTCACTTCACAGGACACAAATCTGCTGTGATTCCTTAGAATCACATGACTCTATTATTTTAAATTCATCCATTCATTTGTTTGGAGATTCGTACACAAAAAATAAGGAGCAAAGCTAAGGTGTGATGTGCTCACCAAGAGGGTTTGGTGAGCACAACTCCAAAAGTATATCAGATCGGCTTCAAACGGTGAATCCAAACCGTTGAAATCTATATACTTTATGAGTGATGCATGTACATGCAAAATTTTAAAAGTTTCGAATTTATTTACTACAAGGTCAAGCGGTCAAAGAAATGATGAAAAATGAATATATAAAACAACTTATAAAATAACTTATAAAATGTTCATTTCTTTGACCGCTTGACCTTGTAGCAAATAAATTCGAAACTTTCAAAATTTTGCATGCACATGCATTACTCATAAAGTACATAGATTTCAACGGATTAGATTCGCCGTTTGAAGCCTATCCATATATTACCAGCCCCTGTAACAAATAAATTCGAAACTGACTTGAGTTGGCATTGGTTATCTCCCCATACATTTTAACATGATCTATGGATTGGCGTGTGACTTGTGACCAGAGGCGAGGCTACGTGTACCCTAGGGTAGGCACTTGCCTACCCCTGAATTTTTTTTTTTTTTTTAGAACCGGGGTTAGTTGTTGACTTTGCCTACCCCTGATTGTTGACTTTGCCTACCCCTGAGCCAATGGAATCACCGTATTTGATTTGTGAATTCACTTTGATAATTTGATTGAGCCATTGAGGTCCGAAGCCCATAACTCAAATTTCCAAAGAAAGCGGAGAAGCCCATAACTCAAATTTCCACAAAAAGCGGAGGTCCGAAGCCCATTTTATAGATTTGTGATTTCCTTGATTGCGCCCATTTTATAGATTTGTGAAATTAGCATTGATATTGCCGGTGGCTACGGCTAGTGTTGAAAGGGTATTTTCAGCGATGAATTATGTGAAAAACCGAGTAAGAAATTCAATGGGAGATCAATTCTTGAATGATTGTTTGGTCACTTACGTTGAAAATGAGTTGTTTGATGAGGTAGACGATGAACGAATTATTCAACGATTTCAAAATATGAAGAACCGTAGAACAATGCTTCCTCCATTGACTTGATTTTGTAGCATTAATATATTTCTTGTTTTTTGATATGTAAAAGAATATTTGTTATAAACTTTTGACTTAGTTGAAACCTTTGATATATTTCTTGCTATTTTTTTTAATTGTGTCTTGAATCCAAATCCGAACGCGACCCCGAATCCGTTAATTTATTTGAACCCGAATCCAGTTTTTGCCTACCCCTAGCTCAAATCCTAGCCTCGCCACTGCTTGCGACACGATCCGAACGGTATCTACAATTTTCATTTAACTATTTTTCACAAAAGAAGTCAAACATTAGTTGATCATTTTCGAATTTATGTGTCCGCCACTGGATCCATATATTACCGGCCCCTGTGACTTTAATTTCTTACACAAAATTTTCTTTAAATAAGATGTAGTTTGCAAAAAAATTTAAACAATAACGTAAATCCACTGTAATATGTCAATTTCTGCACTGCCAAAAACTTGGGACCAAAAACATGATTAAATATTCAGAAAATATTTTATTAGTTGAAAATTAATTAGTTTGACCTATTTCTTTCGAACCTAACTAAAATAAAACATGTTCTTGCAAGGTATCAAATAAAATATAGTGAATTTAGTGAAATCAAAATAAATTGTTGAATATGGTGTGTTGTAATTGTAAATAAGGAGATGAATTTTATGGATGTTTATTTGAGTAGATAACTTCGTTTTATGTTTGTGTTTTGAACTTGGTAACTTCTATGTGAATTAATTGCACAATTAGATTAATAAGGTAATGTTGCTTGCATGTACAATTCGATCGGTGTTGTGAAACTCCACGTATTCAATGAGTAAAGGTAAACTTCTACAGAATTTGCAATACAAATTAAGCAATTTATAAAAAATATCAACGTAGGGGAAAGTTTGTTAATTCGTATCCTCTACATGCTAACCCAAAAGGGACTCTTTTGAGTTAATACATCTCGGCCATTCGATCTTTTTTAAGATTCGTGCGGACTACAACTGCACTAATATTAATGCAGATGATACACATTTATCCGCATTTAAGATTCGTGCGGACTACATCAAGTTTGCTATACTATATATTGGCATTTATCCACATAACGCCATCGGTGGAAATACTGAACAGTTGGATAATCAGTACGGAGCCGATGGCAAGTTAAGGGTTTCAATATATATCTCCAACAACACAAGTGTTCTAGCACTCTCGAAGTGGTCGTCACTAGCTAGTTTTCTCCGCCGGGACTCTGTTTCTAATCACTTGTCGGCTACCACCTCAATACAACACCGAGTACTCGATCGATCTCCGTCATTGAAGGTTTACGCATCTGACTCTCGGTCTATATCTTTCTAGGGTTTCTAGTTAGAATTAAGTTTTGGGTTAGAGGGTTTATAGGGACAACTAGTAATTAAAAGTTAATGTAAGATTTTACCTGACTTGGCTTCTTTACGGTCAGCAATTAACAATAGCAACAACTAGGATTAAAAGGATAATTGCAGAGGAAAAAGTAGCTCACCTAAAAAGAAAATAAAAATGAGAGCGAGAGCGTTAATTCGGTTAGAAGGGGCCCGCAAACAAAAATCGGTGCGCAATTTAATGCCTACATGGAAATGGCATGGCGTCTCATCTGCGTCAAATTCCTAAAATCTCGGGTCCAGATTCCCTAAAAGAACACAAATTTTGATTTCAGATCTTCACCGTCCGATCAGAATCCAGGCCAATTCGGGTGAAGCAGATTAGACGGTTCATCCAAACTCAAAAATTGAGTTATTTTAGGGGATCCGAATTCGTATGGTGCTGCCACGTGGCCGTTGAATCTTGAAAGTAAATCACGTGGTGCCATCGCTGCTAAAGTGCTTATTTATTTCGGTGCCATCTGACCGTCAATTTCTCATCTTTTTTAGTTTTAGACTGTGACTGTGTTAATGAGTTAATCTCGCACCGGAGTGGTAATTAGCCGGAAATCTTGGCTGATTGTTTTCAAGCATTCTCTTAATCCAAGTTTTTGAAGTTCGACGTTGAGGACTCGAGGGCGCGCAATGAGCGAGAAACTAATTTATGATAATAATTAGTTCGAGGCTGATTGTTTTCAGTGATTTTTTTTTTGTTTGCGGAAAATCACGCCCGTAGGCATATAGCCTTATTAATCACCCAACAAACAGTATCATCAAAGATAATATATCTGATCCATCCAAAGAGCAGAACTATACATTCAAGTTATGAGACTACTACAAAAAAACACTTCGCTGTCGAGCGAAATCGCTATTTGCAATCGGTTGTTGAACCGAAGCCTATCGTCTCGATAGAAAATGTATACTCATATGCCATCGGCTCAAAACAGATGGCGTTAATCGATATGTCATTGGCAACACATTGATCAAACGGACGATGTTAGTACTCAATGCCATATATTTCTTTTTGCAACCGACAACAAATGTAATTAATGCTGTCTATTGGATTTTAGTAGCCGGTTACAAAAGTGTCTTATAACATTTGTTTTGTTTGAATTGGCATTGGCAAGTTATAATTTGTCTTCCGTCATTAATTTTTGAGCCGATTATAATGTATAATAATTATTATATTTTATTATTAATTCTTGTATTAATTAATTATGGGCTAGCTTCCATATATTTGCTAGTCATTTTTAAAATCCAGCAAAGCAACAATAAACATGCATGCATTATATACTCATATTTTAACTAACAATTAATATAGGCATCAACAACATATACATACATAAGTTATCCAACATATATATTAATTAATCCATGCAACAAGCAATATATAAATTAGACAACAATTATAAACCAACAAGCCAATATCACACATACAACAATATATAGAGCAATATATCATTGTACGATAAAACTAACAACTGTTGTAAACCACATTATTAAAATCAACACCAAATTATCTGACTGCAAAAAACCGAAAACAACAAATGTTTTACAACACAGACAAGTACTTGCACAGTAATTAAACTATTTCTAAGAAGAACTTACACCATTAGATACATATGTCATGCAAGACGTTTTCTTTGTATGACATCTGGACAAACGACACTACATGAATAAATCAAAACATAAATAACACATATAAGAACTTAATCTGAAAGCATGATAGAAACAAGTGATTGACAAACCTTTGAAAAAGAACGTGCATAAATTTTTATGAGCATCTCCATGTTCTTCATTACATAAAACCCGGACTCCCATAAATTGCTTTGCGTGGGGCTCTGATCAAATATGTATTATTTAAAACAAAATCTAATTCGTAGTGCAATTGGAACTTGAAATAAGTTGCGATGAAATGCTCGATTAAAATATTTCTTACCTGAAACATTCTGACCTCCAGTGCTCTTTTCCCCGGCATGTGCCGACCTCTCTGGTTTATGTATGACTTAAAAGCTCTAGAATTATTAAAGGTCAGTATATGATACCTACAAGTAGGCTAATTTTGTTTTCTCGATTTTTCTAGACAATTCTAAATTAATGAAAAATCCATTATCCTCTATTATTTCTATATTATTTATATAAATAATAATTATGTTCAAACCATGAAACTTGCCAGGATATGACACAAATTAAGCCAATGAAGAGTCTTATTAGCTTCTTTATGGCTCAATTATATTAAAAAGGAGCGATTACTTAAAAAATAATTATTTCCAAAACAAATTAAATAAATTAAATTAAAAATTAAAAAGTGAAAGGTAAAAAGTTTATATTTTTAACATATGGGCAGTCCAATAATTTAAATTTCATGCAATTTAATTATATATTGTTTTACGATGCATCAAATTAAGATCATTACTTTTGAAACATTACAATATGTCACTTGATGTATATATGATGAAGCACAACAAATTTTATCATGTTTTCTATATATGTGAATAATATAGATATTGTCTACGATGTTGAAATGCAAATTTAAACAATATTTTTATTTTTCAAAATTGTCAATATATTTTTTTAAACAGTATTTTTATTAATAAGGGCATAATGGTCCGAAATATTTTTAGGAAAATTGAAAATTAAAACGCATAAAAAACAAAAAAATTGTAGAATTGACTGCAGTCAATTCCTGCTTCATTTAATATGCATCTCTTACATGTTACAACTACATCGCTTCTTCTGGTAGCTTCCTTTTCTATGGATATTAAAGCATCTTATTTTTATATTTATTCTTTATTTAAAAAAAAACAAGTAACTGACATTCCATTCCAGTTGGTACCAGTCCGGTATGGTAGTCCTGTTCTGTTTCATCCTCCTCTAGCCTATAAATAACCCTCCATACAACCCAAGTCTTCAACTAATTTAAATTTCTGAAGAGATGATGGCATATATTTTCTCTCTTCGTTTCTCCTTTGCTGACCTTATTTTCCTTGTCATGCTACTAGTTACTACCTCACTCATACATCCTGGCCCTGCTGCTGCTGCATCTCTCAATCGTAAGCTCATGAACACCACCATACTTTCTTACTCCTCTGACTGGGATACTGCCGGAGCGACTTGGTATGGCAGTGCAAACGGCGCCGGAACTGACGGTATATATATTATATAACACAACTCGATCTCATTCTTTTTTCTAAGCAGAAGAACTGAATTTCAAAATTGAATGGGAAGTCAGGTTTATTACCAAATGTAAAGAAAAACACATTAATTAATTCATGAAAAATTAAGTACCCTTTTTTTTCCTTGGAAATCTTGAATATATTCATCATGAAATTATTAAGGTGGTGCATGCGGCTACCAAAATGCGGTGGATCAGCCACCCTTTTCATCAATGATCGCAGCTGGGAGCCCTTCCATCTTCAATTCTGGCAAGGGATGCGGGGCATGTTACCAGGTACCGTAAATTAAACCATTGAATAGAATTAGTTATAAGTACTTCATAATTTTTAAAAAAATAGCATACAAGTACTCGTGCGTACTAATGTTATTCTAAATTTCTATTGTTATATTAGATTAAGTGTACTGGTAATTCTGCATGCTCCGGTGACCCGGTGACTGTTGCAATCACTGATTCGTGCCCCGGTGGACCATGCCTTGCCGAACCTATCCATTTTGACTTGAGTGGGACTGCTTTCGGGGCACTGGCTAAACCTGGACAAGCAGATCAACTCCGTGGTGCCGGAATTCTCCAAGTCGAATATGCTCGGTAAGGCATTTCGATTGAGAATTTATGTTATTCTATTTCTGTTTTTTTTTTTCCTGTAGTGCTGCACGCTAATTGATTTACATACAGAATTAATGTGTTTTGCTTGTTTCTAGAGGTAATTACGGATGTAATCTTGTCAGGTACCAGTTTTTGGTACCAGATTAAAATCTTTGGTTTCAAGTGTAACCGGTGAGTTACTCACATTTTTTTTCAAAAAAAAAAAACTTAAAAGTGCGCTAATTGCCACGGGGAATGCATGCACGAATGCATTAAAATTCAGTTAAGCACTACAAAGTGCTTAATGCTTCCGTTTCTAATTTGACCAAAAGTGGCATTTTAAACAAACTTACTTTACTAGCACACAGATCTCTTACATTTTACCAACCAAATTAATGACCTAAACCATATTTAATTACAAGCAATAATTTCGTCGTCTATATAAATTTAAGACACTAATCATCTGGTTTTCATTTAATTTGCCGCAGCGTCCCATGCAACTACCATGGTACTGACATTGCATTTCACGTCGACTCGGGCTCGAACCCAAATTACTTGGCTGTTGTGATCGAGTACGAATCAGGGGATGGAGATCTCTCAGCTGTAAGCCTAATGCAGAGAGGCTCTGGCGTGTGGACCCTGATGCAACAGTCATGGGGCGCAGTATGGAAACTTGACTGCGGCTCCACATTGCAAGCTCCATTTTCTATCAAGCTCGTATCCGACTCTGGCAAAACGATCATTGCAAACAACGTGATACCCGCAGGGTGGCAACCCGGTGCAACATACCGTTCGGTGGTGAACTATTAGAGGTGCAACAGAGGGTCTGTTTGTTTTATGAGTACAAGATCCTTTGATGCATATATGGTAGTGGAAATTAATTAAGTGTGCTTGGATATTTTAGGAGGGGTAATAATTAAGTAATAACAAATAAAAGTGACATGGCCATGCCAAGAGCCAAGAGGAGGAGGAAGTTTAGTTGGTTCTCCCCTCTAGGCTCTATAGCTGCAGTTCATTTAATGCAAACCGGTAGCCTCTTAATTCGGTTCGGTGTGTTGTCTTTACTTCTTTTGTTTGTTGTAGAACTAGGGTGTTCCTAAGTGCACCAAGTTTCTTTATGAACTCAACTCTAAAATCTATCGAATTAGCTTCAAATGATAAATCTAAACCGTTGAAATTCTTCTACCTTACGAGTGATGCGTCTACATGCAAAAAATTTAAAATTTAAAATTAATTTTATACAGAGTCAAGTGGTCAAAAGGCATCCAAAAAATGAATACATTAAAATTAATTTATAAACCTTCTAATTTTGACCACTTGATGTTTTTTGACAAAAAAGAACTACAGATATTATGACCTTCGGTGGTTGTCAAAAAACTTTCAGTTATCAGCATCGCTGTTTGAATGCTGCTTATTTTGATTTCTACTTTCAAGCAACCTACTGAGCTCAGCTGTTTGAGCTCTTTATCTATTTACTTTTATATGCATACAAAACTCTTGTAGCTTAAGCAATATCAATGAAATTAAATGTGGGCATGACTCACATTTTTTCTCAAAAAAAAAAAAAAATTTTTGACCACTTGACTTTATACTAAATTAATTTGAAAATTTAAAATTTTCATATTTAGATGGATCACTCGTAAAGTAGAAGGATTTTAACGGTTTGAATTCGTCGTTTGAAGCCAATCTGATAAATTATAGAGTTGAATTCACAAAGAAACTTGATAAACTTAGGAACACCCTAGTTCTACTATTGTTTGTTAATCTGCAAACAAACTCTGCGTATTTTAAGGAGAGCACTAGACACGCAAAAAGAAAATATAATAAAAAATAGGAAAAACACTAAAATAAAAACATATTTAGCTAGGGAATATGAACAGTATGAAAAAAAAAGTCTAAAGCACAGTATAAATTAATTAATAGTTTAATTATACGTGTTGGCTAAATATCTTAATTACTACATAGTGTAGAATTAATATAAGTAAGAATTACAAGCTGTTGGATACATAATGTTAGTTTTATTTAATTATGTGACCTATGTTATTATTATGTTATTATTGTGTATCAATTTTATTTACAAAAATTAATGAAAAGACATAAGTAATTTTTGATGAAAAAATTCAGATTATTATCTATAAAATATACTGGTCTAAAAGTTACCTCAGAGTTATTAAATATTTTTTATTTTATTTTGAAAGCATCCCATCCTGAAAATTTTGTCCTTAAGAAAATAAATAGAGAAGTAAAATAAAAACGTCTAATTAAGATCTCCATCATCACGTCTGAGGAAAACCATTAATAATAAGTATTTATGCTTTCGCTTAACGATGTCGTCACTCCATAACTATAAGATTTAAATTACATTTGCTATTTTATTTTGAATTGTTTATGTTTTAACTGCAAAACACATTACGATTTTTTTTTTTTTCTATCATTTGAAAGTTGAAACCCAGATATTACTACAGTTCCAGAGTGTACAAGTTACTAGTAGTAGTACGTTCCAGTAAAGGCTTGTTTACCTTTGAAATAAGTTCAAATCTTTTATTATCATTAAAATTAAAACATCACGCATATTTAATTTTTTAGGTAATGATAAAATTCCATTCAGTGTGCTAACAAAATTCCAATTTTCTGGCTCAAGAAAGCCCAATAGCAAGGCCCACATATGCCCCTTTTCCTCTTCCTTAATAGAGCCCTAGTTCAATGGAATAATAAAAGAATGTTCCAGACATGACATCGCTCGCCGACATTTTAATTAATATCCAAAGTTTAATAGAAATTAATTAATATACTCAGATTCCTGAGTATTTATAAAAATATTCATACCGGTCATTTTCTAACCGATACCCTATTTATTTAAATAACTGTCATTGTCTAGCCGATACTCTATTTATCTAGTTACCGACCATTAAATGGCCGGTACCCTTAATTTTTTTTTTTTTTGGCTGTTTTACATCCTATAAAATAACCATCTCTCTCTCCTACAACTCACTCAACTCACAAAAGAGAAAGAGAGGAAGGAACAGAGAGAAAGATAAGGCGATTTTTGAGACGAAAAGGCTGATATTTAAAGGAGCCAAAAGGATGAACAATAGCAACCGAGGTAAGTCGTCATATCGTGATATAGCGAGAGGAGAGTCAATTAGTGATCGAGTAAAAAAATGAGGGAAAAAAGTACAAGTGTCCAGTATGCTCTGATAAAAAGACATGTCAATCATTCATATAGTCGGAATTTCTTAGTTATGAAATTTCAGACGATAACTTTGTGGAAAACCCCTACGGCTATGGTTTGAAAAAAAAAAAAAAGTTGATCCAGAGCCTCCAACATCGGACGATGAGTTTGTTCCGTGTACTTATATTGGTAAGGCTACCACTTCGTCTGCTGTGACTGATCTTAGATTCGGCAAAATCGGCTTGTTCTAAGAAGTAGTACTAGTAGGGTTTAAAATTTGAATGCATTTAAGCTGGGTTATAAGAAGTATTATTGTAGTTGGATGAATTAGGTTAAGAAATTTTTTCTTTAGTGTCTATTTTATAGACTTTATTTCATCAATTCAGAGTTTGTTTAAATTTAATGCGTTTGTGTTTTATTAATTAAATTAGAATTACTTTTTATTTAGTAGTCACATGTTGTTTCCTTTAAAGATGAATGTGTGAGAAAGAATTCAGAGTCACAATTAAATTTGCAGCCAAGTCAGACTTGCATCACAAATTGAAAATAAAAAAAGTCTCGTAGCTAATTCAGAGTTACAATTAAATTCGCAGCCAATTCAGAGTCTCATACAAAACAGTAAAGTACACACAAATCGCAAATAAAAATGACCACACAATTTGTAAATAAAGTCCACACAAATTACAAAGTATTTTTTTTTCTAAAAGCAGCATTTAAATAGACATGTTCACAACATGCATATAAATCACCTATTACTACCACGTCTAAAACTAAATCCGCGAAACAAACCATTTCCAAAAGATGGCCTACCAGATAGCTCTGCTTGGATTCCAGATGACCCTGCTTGGCTCCCAAAGATAGTTCTGCTTGCCTCCGGACCCACTTGCCTCTGTCATAACTCGCTTATTTTCTGCTGCATTTGATGCTTTTCTTGCCTCTGCGTTTGCATAAGTTGGTATAATTGGAAAGAAATATAATTTTTGATGAATGTTACATACCTCTTCATTGCCTATCGGTAGTGGAACGGCGAGACTAATGCCCCATTCGTCTACCTTTCATTTTATCCATCGTCATTACATGACAGATGTGTTTTCGCCTCCCAACTCTAATCCAACCCTTGCTCGGAAGTATTTTTGTTTCAGTATTAGCAAACCATTCTAGCATATTGTCAATGGAAACAAACACCCCACTCCAAGTACTTTCAAGATAGTTCACAGTATACCAGTCTGCAACAAATTGGTTCTCACATTAAGATAATAACAAATTGGTAAAAACAATTAATTTACTTCAAAATAAGATAATACCTATAAATGGATCAATGGATTGACTTTTTTTTATTGTTCATATACGATCAATATCGACATGACAGTTCAGGCCATTTGATTCTTAAAATCAATGTCTTAATTTCGATTCAGTAGGAGCCTTAATATGTGTGTGTGTATATAAACTTTAAGAGGCAAAAAGTGATGGTATATATATATGGAAATTACTTTTAGTTCCTTAATTTGCCCTCAATCCAAGGAGAGCAGCTTGGGTCCGATGCCCATCGGACCCAAAGTGGATTCGATGGGCTCCACGACCGTCCGATCTGCTTTAGGATTGGTGTGCACTAAAATTAAAGCATACTCGAAAGTTCTGACGTGAATCTTAAAGCAGATCGGACGGTCATGGAACCATCGAACCCACTTTGGGTCCGATGGACATCGGACCCAAGCTGCTCTCCAATCCAAGGCCTTAATTCATACATGCTGTCAATATCATATTAAATTCACCTATTAATTTCCTTTCCATTTTTACAGGGTTCCATGCGATTACAAAGATGTAAAAATAACCTTCCTTGTAGATTCTGGCTCGAACCCGTACTACTTAGCAGTATTAATTATGTAGCATGGCGATGGAGACATGACAAAAGTTGAAGTGATGCCATGCCCAGGTTCTGGTTGGGCTGCCATGGAGCCCTCCTGGGGTGCAGTCTATAAGTATCAAGGCGACTCAGCGATGGCCGGCCCTTTTTCCTTTAGGATCACTTCGGGCTCCGGGAAAGTCCTAGCTAGTTGTGGAGAACGCGATCCCTGAAGGGTGGGGACCAGGCCAGACTTGTGAACTGCGGTGAACTACACGAGCTAATTAATTGAAATTAAGCATGTTTTAAAATTTGAAGAGGTCCTTCAGTGGGTATATATATATGATATATGAGGAGGGATCAAGTTACAACAAATTTGAATTACAACAACTAATTTTTTCATTTTCAAATTCCAAATCGTCGATCCTAACCGTTCAACATGATCTCCACAATAAAATGTACTTGCAGATCAAATTTTACAGTTTTTGGAATTTTTTACTATTTATTAAGTATTTTACAAAAAATAGTCATATTCAGACCATTGAATTTTGTACCCATCTTAATAAATAGTTAAAAAATTCAAAAAATGTAAAATTTGATCTGCAAATAATTTTATTTAGATAATCATGTTGAACAGTTTGGATCGACAATTTGGACTTTGAAAATGAAAAAAATAGTTGTTGTAACTTGGTTGTAGCTCAAATGTGTTGTAACTTGATCCCTCCTCATGATATATATATATATATATATATATATATATATATATATATATATATAGAGAGAGAGAGAGAGAGAGAATGGCTAATATACAAACGTTTGTTCCTGGGCTCAGGAACAAACGATTTGGTTCTCTGATTTTTAAAGTCCAAACAACAAATCTAAACCGTTAGATGTTCAATCTATATTAAAATCTACTTGGAGACCGAATTTTACATTTTTTGGAATTTTTTTACTATTTATTAAGCTGGTTTGAAAACCGCTGTTTTTATTAAATTTCTGCCGCATTGAAAAACAGCGGTTTTCAAACCAGCTTAATAAATTGTAAAAAAATTCCAAAAAATGTAAAATTTGGTCTCCAAGTAGATTTTAATATAGATTGAACATCTAACGGTTTAGATTTGTTGTTTGGACTTTGAAAATCAGAGAACCAAATCGTTTGTTCCTGAGCCCAAGAACAAACGTTTGTATATTAGCCATTCTATATATATATATATATATATATATATATATATATATATATATATATATCATGCTTCTAAATAGCTAGCTATAGCTACGTTATAGCTGTTTTGGACCCTAAAAGCTATGGCGCTATGGGCGATATATTGCTAGCTATCGGCGCTATAGCTAGCTACTTAGTGCAATGGTTTATTTTTTTTAACCGTCCCGCTATACTGCTATAATCGCTATTTAAACCATTGATATATATATATATATATATATATATATATATATATAGGGGCTGGCTACTATGCTTATAACTCATTTTTGCATTTCCAATGTTCAAATGGTCGATCCGACCGTTCATCTTGTTCTCCATATTAATATGTGCTTGGAGACTAAATTTTACATTTTCTGAATTTTTTTACTATTTATTAAGCCACTTTGAAAATTGCTGATCTGGGTGAACAGTAAAAACAGTGTTTCCAAAATTCTGGACCATATGATCAGCAATTTTCAAAGTGGCTTAATAAATAGTAAAAAAATTCAGAAAAATGTAAAATTTGGTCTCCAAGCACATATTAATATGGAGAACAAGATGAACGGTCGGATCGACCATTTGAACATTGGAAACGCAAAAACGCAAAAATGCTTATTTAAGCATATGTGGGCATATGCTTATATAAGCATAATAGCCAAGCACTATATATATATATATATATATATATATATATATATATATATATATATGACTACTGAAGGAGTTGTTTGCAGAGTGCAATTTTTCATCTCTTTAAAAGCCGAAATTTTTATTTATACCATTTTAAGAAAATCAATTAATAAAATAACCATCGTTTCTGGTAAATTCTAAATCTAGCACGGCCGCAGAACACCGGAGCAGACCCATATGGGGGGGGCCACAGAATGCCGGAGCGGACCCTCATATGAGGCCGCAGAATGCCGTAGAGGTCCCTGGGGCCTCAGAATGCCGTAGAGGACCCTTTATTTTTTTATTCTAAAAATACGAAATTATAATTTGTTAAGAGTTATTTATTTAATTTCGAATGTGGTTTAATTGATTTTTGGTCGTATCGTATTCGTTTGGAATATTTTCGATATTTTAGATATGTGGTTTCTTTGAAATTTTTTTGTGTGCTCTGAAATTATTTTAGATATGTGGTTTCTTTGAAATTATTTTTTAATTTGATATATAGATGGAGAAAATTCTTCTATTAGATCTCTAGTAAAATATAAAAAGTCTTTAAAAAATTAGATGGAATGTTTCTATTATATCAAAATTTTATGATACTCTATCTATTTCATAAAATCTTTTTTACATTACTAGAGAAAATTAAAAGAAAAAAAAAAGAAAAATTAGTTGGGATCTGTAGAATTTCTAATGATTCTAACTTTTTTATTTTTAAAATCGGTAGAAATCCTACCGATTTTTCTATCAATCAAAAAACCTGATGCATTCTTTTCATTTCTCTCTCTTTCTATTAATTTCTCCAGAAAAAAATTCTCTGTAATCCGTGTGGTTTGAGCCTTGCTGGTCATTATTCAATTTATTAATTAATTCTAATCAAATGAATATATGAAAACGGGTCTATTTGCATTTTACAATATATATATTGATGTTGAGGAAATTTCCTTGTATCTTGCATAGGGGTGGAAACAGAGCGAATTAGGAGTGGATAATGGTAAAACTATATCCATATCTCTTTTTAATTTTTCAGATACGGATACGGATTGATTATCAACTAGATACAGATATGGATACGGATCGGATCGGATCGGATATTTATTAAAATAATATTAAAAAATATCAAAGTTCATAATATATATCTAATTTTAATGATGAATAACAATATTTTTTCATAATATATATTAAAATATATAATATATATCTACTATCGGATACGATACGGATAATTGAAACGTAAAACCATATCAGTATCCATATTCACACGAATATTCAGATATCAGATATCCACATCTAATTTATCTAATTTTTCAAATACGGATCGAATACGTATCGGATATTATCCATACCTTTTTCACCCCTATTCTTGCATCACCAATTTTCTACCGAAATATTCCAAACGAATACGATACGACCAAAAATCAATTTAAACCACATTTGAAATTAAATAAATACAAATTACAATTTCGTATTTTTAAAATAAAAAAATAAAGGGACCTCTACGGCATTCTGAGGCCCCTGGGACCTCTACGGCATTCTGAGGCCCCAGGGACCTCTACGGCATTCTGCGGCCCCATATGAGGGTCCGCTCCGGCATTCTGCGGTACCCTCCATATGGGTCCGCTCCGGTGTTCTGCGGCCATGCTAGATTTAGAATTGACCAGAAACGATGGTTATTTTATTAATTGATTTTCTTAAAATGGTATAAATAAAAATTTCGGCTTTAAAAGGGTTCTGCTTATCATGTTCTTATTTTATTTTATTTTTTCCCTTTACCGTTGTGGCCGCATATATGCAATTTGGTGTGATTATGGCTTGAAAAATCGATGGAGAGATTACTTTGAATAGCAGTGTGGAAACAAGAGAGGAGGCATGTGCGTCTCCCCTCCGCACAAGTCGATTTTTCTTTATTTCTTGTGTCTATCTTTATCTATATAAGTTTCTCTTCTTTCATTTAATTTGTCTTCAGCTTTAATTTCAACTGAATTGGCCTATATATGGTCATGAAAATTACAGAACAAATGAACAAAAATATACATGTAGAGATGACAATCAGATACCCGACATTTTTATTAATATCCAAAGTTTAATACAAATTATTATTTATACTCAGAATCTGACCCAATATCGAAAAATGTCCAAACCAGTCAGAAAATGGTCGGTTTACTTCTTTCTGGCCGGCTTAGTCGTTTTTTTTTTTTTTTAAGAGATATTATGAAGAGAAAAAATAATGAAATCTAACACTGAAAATTTGAATTTTGTGTTAAAATTATTTGTTAGATTACTTATTTTGATTTATAATTAGCATATTTATACTGAAATACACTACATTACTTGAAATTATGTTGAATTATACTATATTACAATAAATTATGTTGAATTACACTAATTACGTTAAATTACGCTAAATTACATATGAATAGAGACGATATCTTTACTGAAAAGTTGAAGAACGACGACGAAACTTCAAATGGTCATAAAATGGAGCTCGAGTGTTCGATTTCAGCAAATGACCACTTTTCAGAAAGCTTGCGAAAATACGCATGCGTTCGTGTCAGCCATGCCGAATTTCAAAATTCAGAATCGCCAAAAAACAAAAGGAAGAGCCTCAAAACTTGAGTTGAAGTTTCTGATTAAGATTTTCATTTCTATTATTCAATCCAAGTAGCTCAGTAAATTAGTTACATAATGAACTTGTAGAATATCAGTTTTTACTATTTTTTATGATTCATGAAAGATGGCACAGAATCGGTCTATTTTTGCGTAATTTACTGTATTTAGCATAATTAGCGAAGTTATTGTAATTTAGCGTAATTTAACGTAATTTAGTATAATTCAACATAATTTATTGTAATATAGTGTAATTCAACATAATTTCAAGTAATCTAGTGTATTTTAGTATAAATATGCTAATTATAAATCAAAAGAAGTAATCTAACAAATAATTTAAACACAAAATTCAAATTTTCAGTGTTAGATTTCATTATTTTTTCTCTTCATAATGTCTCTTAAAAGAAACGACTAAGCCGGCCAGAGGGAAGGAGTAGAGGTGCTACTTTTATCCGATTACCCGGATCCGATCCGGAACTGAACCGGATCCGACCCGGATCCGGTTAATTTGGGTAGGGTATGGTTTAAAAAATATAACCGGTTAAATTATGGGTACAGTTACAAAATTAATAATTTAATATCCGATCCGGATCCGAACCGGAACCGATATTGTAATGGATAGGATATGGATTTGAATTAGTTATCCGACCCATAACCAAATCCGACCCGATACCCATATAAATACCCGATAAAACATATATTAATAACTATAAAAATACAATTCTACATATAATCAAATTAACAAATGTCACGCTAGTAATCACATTTTGCATATTAATTTTTTAATAAAATTTATTGCTCTAAATATATCTTTCAATATGTGCCTTATATATCCTCTGCATAATCATGAAAATTTATTGCTCTGAATATATCTTTCAATATCTACCTTTTATATCATTTGCATAATCATGAAAATTTATTGCTCTGAATATATCTTTCAATATTTGCCTTATATATCCTCTGCATAATCATGAAAATTTATTGCTCTTATTGATATGTCATTTGCAATAAATCTCATTGAAATCAAATATCTGCCATAAATTTAATTCTCTATTAAAAAATTAGTATTAATATTCCATTCATGAATTTTTTGAATCATAGAAGAGGAAATCACCATCTCCAGTATTTTACTTTCTCAAATTCTTGGGAGTTGTGACATATACCCGCTTCGGATCCGGAACCGCCCATATCCGGACCGGACCCGATAATCCACAAACAAGTTATGGGTATCTATCTATCCGGAACCGAAAGACTGGACCCGAAATATCTACGGGTAGATAGGTATCCGGATCCGGACCCGACCCGATTTGAAACAAATAAGTATATGGATCGAAATTTGGACCCGAACACTTTTAGGATACGGATCCAAATATAATAGTATCCGGACCCGACCCGACCCGATAGCACCTCTAGGAAGGAGTAAACCGGTCATTTTCTGGCCGGTTTGGACATTTTTCGATATTGGATCCGATTCTGGGTATAAATAATAATTTGTATTAAACTTTGGATATTAATAAAAATGTCGGATCAGATACAATCAGAACAAATGAACAAAAATATATATGACGACAGCCAACAGACAGACAAATCAATTTAAATTTAAAAAAGGCAATCAAGTAGACGCCAGAAAATAAATCATTTTAATTAATTATCAGCTAGCTAATCCCTGTCCCTTTGACAATTGCTTTGCAGCTTAATAATTAATATTAGCTACCGCCTACCGACGAAGCTAGGTTTTTAATTAATAATTTTAATGTGTTTTGGGCCAACAGATCTAGAACTAATCATGGGCTAAGCTCATAGCCAATTTATTAATTAATTAGTCAGTATGAATCAATACTTTATCTTTGAAATCCAACGGTTGGGATTAAATTTGAGATTTACAGAGGTTAATTCCCGATAGAATCCGGTGGAAGTGGGTTATACTTCTAAATCGAGTTACAAAATCTTGTCAGAGGGAGGGAAATAATTAGTCCAAAATACCGGGTGTGGACTGCAAAAGTTCCACCCTCCGTCAGAATTATACAGGAGGCCAGGAGGGTAATCTCTGGCTGAAACATTGCTAGTGTGGAGAAGAGAATTTTGTTGCTCGATCACTGTGAGCTTCAAATAATAAAAAATTTAACTTTATTTTCCTCGAGTACTCTACTAAAATGTACAGCATCTAAATCGTTAATTTTAAATTACAAAGTTAATTATCTACTTTACGAAAATCTACTCATTAGTTAAACATGAAGAAACGAATGTTCTGGACCTTTATATTATAAAGTTCTTTTCCTTGGGCACTAATACATTGCTTTCCGTTATGTCGGAAATTAATCATGTAAATTAGTTCTTTTCCTTGGGCACTGATACGGTTATCCTTCTGGACCGTATTTTTGTAGTGCAATTTAGTTTTTTTAGAGTTTAAAATTACAATGTAAATTAGTAAAATAGTTTTATTAGTTAATTATAATTATGAAATTTATTGTAAATGTAGTTTAATTATGTTAATATGTAAAATACGGTTCTCATCTATGTGATGCCATTCATATTAGGTACTGTTATTTTATATGTATAATTATCGTAGCAATGTGATGAATTTATGCAGGAATCTAAGCACTGGACTGAAGCCTAGAACAAAAGCCTACAACAAATAATGAGTGAGGCTATGATGCTATGCATAGCACGGATGGCTAGTGTACTACGGCTCAATATAGTACTTTTTAAAATTCTAATGGTAGATCCGAACCGTTCAATGTGATAACCATATGAATATGTACTTGCAAACTAAATTTTATATTTTTTCGAATTTTTTCACTATTTTTTTAGATAGGTAGAATTTTGATGGTCCAGAATTTTCAGAAAACACTGATTTTTCTACCTATCTAAAAAAATAGTAAAAAAATTCAAAAAAATATAAATTTAGTTTGCAAGTACATATTCATATGGATATCACATTGAACGGTTCGGATCGACCGTTAGGATTTTAAAAAGTACCATATTGAGCCGTAGTACACTAGCCATTGGTGCTATGCATAGCACCATAGCCTCACTCACAAATAATTATAGCAAAATAACTAATTAAACTATTTACTAATTTACATTGTAAATTTAAACTCTAATAGGGTCGAACAAAAAAACAAAACAATTCAAAAAGTTCACAGTTAAAAAGCAAGGTAATCGAAGGTTCATATAAATTTCAGTTATCGAGAGAGTAAAAAAAAAAAAGTAGTAACCGAAAATAAGATTTGGTTACCCGGGAATTAAAAATTAAAAATTTGAGGTGGTAACCGAAAATTAGAATAGGTTACGACTTTCTTCTTCTTCTTTTTTTGATTACTCTTGGTAATTCTTTTTTTTTTTCTTTTGTCTACTCTTGATAAGTGGTAACCGAATCTTTTTTTTGGTTACCACCTCATTTTTTTTAAACTCTTGGTAACCGAATCTTATTTTCGGTTATCACGTTCTTTTTTTTTTTTTACTTCTCGGTGAAAATTTTTTTTTTGTTCTACCCTGTTAAAGTTTAAATTTACGATGTAAATTAGTAAAATAGTTTAATTAGTTAATTTGTTATAATTATTGTTCTAGGATTTTTGTTCTAGATTTCAGTCCCGTGCTCAGATTCCTGCATAAAATTAATCTCATTGCTTACATAATTATACATACAAAATTACAGTACCTAATATGAATGGAATCACATAGATGAGAACTGTATTTGACATATTAACATAATTAAACTACAGTTACAATAAATTTAATAATTATAGCAAATTAACTAATTAAACTATTTTACTAATTTACATTGTAAATTTAAATTCTAAAAAAATAAATTTACACTAAAAAAATTAAACATACCTTTTTTTACACCACATATTAATTAAAGTACCCATAAATTTAATTTTTAGTGCAAATTTACACTACATATTAATTTAATTAAGGAAGAGAGAGAAGGATAAACGGGTAGAAGTGACTAGTGAGAGTAAGCAGAAGTGGTAGTAATGAGGGGTAATAAGTGGGGGATAACTTGCAAATGCCACATGAAATGTGGTAACCAATTTGATTTTTTTTTTTAATTTGTGGAATCTAGGTGTGGTCCGGGGTGTAATGATGTGGCAATGACGTAATCGGAAAAAAAAACTGGGTTATCTAATAGAGTAATCCGAAATTTTTTTTTTTTTAATTTCTAATAGATTTTGTAAATTGGAGAGTAATCGACCTGTTTTCTTATTTTCTTTTTCTTTTCTGTTTACGTTTTATATAAAAAAAGCCTCCCAAGTCCCAACACATAAAAGCTGTTCCATCCAATATATTTTTATTAAACAAAAATGTAGAGGTCATGCTTCTGGATTTCATTAAGTTTCATCTAATATGTGAATAGTAAATTCTGATTTATACTCAGTGTTGTAGTATGATCAAGTTAATTTTGACATGTTGTGTCATGCAGTGTTTAATAATAACCGGAGAGGTAGTGACATATTAGTCATGTCTGATCAAAAGTTATTATGTCTAAATATTTTTTTATAATCACAATTTAGTAAATGAACACATATGTATTAAAATATTTTTTTAGAGGTGGTCCAAGATTCATTCAGTAATAACTAAGTAATATATGTTTTTCTTAGTTAATCCGTTTGGATTAAGATATTGTACAATACTTTTTATTTATTTAAGAGTGCATTTGTTGGATGTGTGATTCAATTTCAATTGGATTAATTATGTTCTAATAATTTTGATATGATGCTAAAAGTTTAGGCATATTTCATAACTTGATAAAAAAAAAATTACAAGTAGGCTCAAAAGAACTTCCGCGGAGTCTTAATTAAGACTCAAATTGGTTGAAATTGGAAATAGAGTGAGAAAAATAGCACAGTGGAGCCAGTTCTGTCACGGAACGGTATGGCAGGCGTGTCAGTTACGTGCTGTGAATCGTGTGTTCCGTACTGTGACCATTCGTGTGCCGTGACTATCTTTTGAAACTTTGGCACTGCACGTCACGTCACGTGAAAGATCTAGTCACGGCACGGCACGTGGTCACGCGAGTTAATGTAATTAGGACCATTAGATATCGATCAAATGGTGAATCTTAAATAAACTAACATAAATTATGATCAAATGGTCACGCAAGTCACATTTGATCACAGCACGTTTGGGCACGGTGTGACTCATGTGGCGTGACCATTAATTCACATGCTTTCATAAATAAAAAAAATACTCTAGTCTATGTATGTATTCTCGTAATTAAAAATGAGCAGTAGCATAAGAATTTGATCTTCCAAAACTTGCTGTAATGATTTCAATTCAGATACTTGCTTTCTAAAATAAGTTTTCAATTTGTAAATATGATGAATGAGAATTCATAAAATTGATGTGTCATGTTATGTAGTCTAAATCAAAGAATTTAGTTGGAGTAGAATTGCAGCAATAATCAATCAAGCGACGTTGCTTATGAACTACTTATAAAATGAAGGCCTAACAAACAGTTCAGTCCTTTAGCATTACAATATAAGTTAATTTATAAACAAAAAAAATATTATGTATAATAACTTGCTATATATATACCTAACAATTGAAGTAACCTTGAGAAAATACTAATAACTTAGGAGAGTCATATGACTCAATACATAATAATAAATTCTTGCATCTTCAACTTAGAACCAAAATTTAGACCAATTTTCCTCTTATATAATAATGACGGTGTCGGTGGTGATACAACATGAGTGATGGTTTGTATATGTTTATTAAATTCTTGGTCAATACTGCGGATCAGATGTATCGAGTAATTAGCCATTGTGGGTAGTGTTACTAGTGTATGAGAATTAGAAATTTAATCTTAAAATTTTAAAAAATTAACATATTTTTTTAGTCATTTATTTCTAAAAAAATCAATTTTAAATTTTTACAAAAAAGATGGCCACAGTAAATAAAGTATTGAACGAAAATTTTTTTTGTTCTCTTATAATATGTTTTATTGCAACGCACATGAATAATACTAGTTATAATAGCATAGATGTAACGGCTGCAGCTATGTTTGGACAATTTTAAATAACTTTTAAGACTAAAAATATATATAGGGTAGAACAAAATTGTATAAATTATTTTGTAATTCTGTGAAAACAAATAACTGGGATTGTATAAATTCCATCATCTAGAACAAAATCAGAGATTGCGCTGTAGGTTGCTTTATAAAAACAATTCTCTTCATAATGAGACCGCACAAATCACGGGCACAAATGAATGCTTTAGATGTTTTCTCCATTCTTTCCAAACAGGAGACATCCAGTTTTCTTCAAATGCTCTTCCCAGAATCACAGTTCACACTCTTGGCTAATGAGAAACGGATTATTATTATTATTATTATTATTATTATTATTATTATTATTATTTATTCTATTGAATGAGCTCAAACGTTTATAATCAGCAAACAACAAATAATCACAAAAAAGAAAAATAATTGGAGGACTCTTTCAGATCTTTCAATTTTATGTCATTTTCGTAATTAATTTTAGGATTTAATGCAATATTAATAGCAATAATCATCATTAAATGGAACAGATTAAATTTTATAGTGACCAGTAGAATAGATGATTGTATGCGAAATATTTCATATGTAAATGCATTGATCTGAATAGTCACAGATGAACTGTTGATATGAATGTACATGGTATATTGCCTCTGCTAGAGCAGGACAAACCGGACCACAACAAGTACCTATGCACACAATATCTGGACCATGTCTTTCATTCAATTCCTACACTACATAATAAACTTCCTACATGAAATATAATAGAGGAGTCCATTGAAAAACAACGATTTTCAAAAATTCTAAATAAATAATAAAAATTTTCCAAAAAATATAAAATTTGATCACCAAGCACATTTTAATATGGAGATCATATTGAACGGTTCGCAAAACTAACTTATAAAAATATGATATCAAGATGTGTCACTATAAAATAGTGTAATCGGATCCCTCCTCAATATAATAATGAACTCTCAACTCCTTCAAAAAATTTAAATTATAAATTTCTCATATAATTTTTTTACATTTAGTCGAATGCTAGCAAAAATTATAATTAGTAAATTTATAAAATAACTTCTCGTTAAGAATTTATAACTAACTTATATACTATTTATAATTTTGTCGAAATTATGAATTTTCACCATTAAGAAAAGTTTAACTTGCATTATTAGTTTCAAATAAATCAATTATAATTGTAGGGACCTGTTAACAATCATTTGGAGGACTGACATATATGCAATTCTTATATAAAATATTTAGAAATTTTGATTAGTATTTGTACTTTTATGATATTTTTATACAGCATGAGCACATGTGTAATTTCTTCTATTGATGGGTGAATAGTGAATACCGGATGATTTTGTCTTAAAGAAAAAAATATTATCCTAAATTTACTATTTCTTAGCAAAGTTTCCATTATTTTTTTATTTCATTTCATTTGTTTTTTTGAAGAAGAAAACAAGTTGCTCACATTCATTTTGCCCAAACACTTAAATGAAAACCAAGCCTACAAAAGAGGTTTGTAAAGAGAGGATTGGGCAGTGGGCGAGAAGCTTCTATCAAGCCAGAATAATAATAACACAACAAATTAATTACAAATAAAGGAATCAATCAAATGCCAAATGGAAGGCGTGGGAAAACTTGTCTTCTTCATAAAATAAAATAAAATAAAATAAAGTTGATGTTTCTTTGCATCTTCTCTTCTTCCCTATTGTGCTATGTCATATCTCATTCATTCTCAACAAACCCTTAATCGACCCATCACTAACCAACGCACTTCATTTTTAAGCCACAATTTCATTCGATTCAATACCAATACTAGAATGTCTCCAAAAACACTAAGGTCTGATCTCTACAGCTTTAGAAACGAAGAAGAGAGAAGCGCGCCACCACTTGTGATCTCAGTTGTCGCCTCTCTCCTGGAGAGAACAATCTGTAGAAATGAGAGAGGAGGCATGAGCATGGCTACAAATGGTGATTCGAAAGATGAAGTAGTTGCGGCATTTGATAATTGCAGGGTTTTAGACATGAGCATCCAGTCGTTTCTCGAGAGGGTTTTTCGGTATGCACATGTGGCGCCACCGGTGTATGTTGTGGCATATGTCTACATGGATCGGCTTTGTCAGTTCAATCAGGGTTTGCAGATTGTCTCCACTAATGTGCACCGCCTTCTCACAACCTCTATCATGGTTGCTTCCAAATTTGTAGAGGACTTGTAAGTAATTTTGTATGCAATCAATGCAACAGTTCTTCAGTGCTTCATTTCTGTACCAAATTACAAATCTAATTTGATTTCTGTTTCAAATAACTTTCAGGAACTACTGCAATTCATATTTCGCAAAAGTTGGGGGATTAAGCACAGAAGAACTGAACAGTTTGGAAATAAATTTTTTATTTTTGATGGGTTTTAGGCTAAATGTTAGCCCAAGTGTTTTTGAGAGTTATTGCTCTCATTTAGAAAGAGAGGTGAGTTTTGGGGGTGGTTATCAAATTGAGAGGTGCCTCAGAAATTACATGTGTGGTGTAGAGATAGCATTAGCATCCAAAGAAAGAGGAACACCAGAATCCAAAAATCAATTAGCCAGAGTGCTTTAAATCTCTGCTATTGTTACATTTAACTCAATTAAAATCTCAAATCTTGAAGAGATCCTTCATTAATTTAATTGCTTTGAGATCAAGAATACAAATCCATTGATGATTGATCACCCCCAATTACTCCTTAATCAGTGACGGTTGATTTGGGGAAAGGAACATGTAAAGGTCTGCTGGTCTCTTTATAATATTTTATATTTATGGATTTTTTTTCTTTTTAGACGACATTAGTGTACAATAATATTTCATTATATTTTGAGAGAGTTTATTCCAACCAAACACCAGTCTCCATATACATTAGTGAACAATAATACATATTTTATAATATTTTGAGAGTTTAAATCTCAATACTAAAATTTGCAGTAGTCCATTCAGATTGAGTAAAGTAAATAAAACCTTGGTGTTTTGGAGCAGGAATAACAATCAACAGTTGGCTATTATATAATATTATATTGTCGTTACCAAGATTCGACCATAACTACTAGTCACTAATTCAATGTTCCAGCTGCAATATACATACTTGATCCACATATTACATTTTAATTTAGATGGGTTGACAATATATGTTGCAAACATTGACAACTTTCAACCGAAATAATTAAACAAACAAATAAGCAAACAATTAGCACTTGGATTGGAATTAACGATTAGAGTTATTTTTTCATAAAAGATGTTCCCCAGTAGACAAAAAAATACTAAATGAATAAACAAGCAAATAAACAAATAATCAAACGTGCCCCCATGTACTGATACAAATGGGCTAACAGAAAAATAAAGTATAAAACTATACACAACTTTCAAAGCATACTGTTCTCTAGTTTATATATATATTATATAACTACAACTGTAAAGACTCAGCTTCCATATTAACCAAACTAATCCACAAAATCCAGCGTTAAAAAATTACCAACATTTAACTGAATTAAAAAAAAAAAAAAAACACTTAGACAATTTTTTTATTCAAAGTTCATCGTTACCATTTGGTGCTGCAATACCTTGGTTCAGTGCTACATTTGAACCTGATTTTATAGCAGCTACAATTTTTCTCTGTAATGTCAATACACCAATTCTCTTTGAGACGACATAGAGCACCACCATTCCAAATATGAGAAACCCTACTACGAGTATAATCCTGCATAAACCAAATAAAAGTATTGAAATAACAAAGAAATAAAAAATTTCCTTCTAAACATTAAGACTTGAAGAGAAACCTTCACCTGTCAATGACATCCTGGCGTTTCATAGAAGAAAGCAAGCCGCGTGTGCGAGACAGCAAGGATCGGTGGCCTTTGTACTCACTCTCAGCCTTTTTCAATACGTTGCCCGATTCGTCTGAGTTTTGCATAGGAAAACATTGTTAATCATGAAAACCTATCATAGGCAACAAAACACAACTGGCAGGTTTATAAACATACCAAAAGTCGCCAAGGTACTTGCAGTCCGTTCTACCTCCTGAATTAATCAATGAAAAGAACATGTAGATAAGATAAAATGGAAATTTGAAATATTTTAATTATGATTTACTGTCAAGATTAACTACTGAGGTAAATTCCATATTGCTATAACTACCTGAACCATCATTTGACGGGTACGACGTAGGCTCTCAGTAATACTTTCAGCAGCAGATGTCATGCCAGCTTTTGTCCTACCAAATAAATAAGTATAAAATTGAGCATCAAGTCTTAACTACAGGTAGCAGATCCAACTAACAGGAATAGTAACTAATTTGGGGCAATTGGGTAATAATTTGATAAATTTGCTTAGCCAGAACCAGACATTTACTCTGACTACAGAACAACAAGCAAAGTTGTTATTTGGTGGTATTGATATAGGATTCAGTGCGTAAAGTTGCTACAGTGACAATTAATTATATCAAGGTGTGTTCTGCATTCAGAAAGATCGTGTATCGGATCTGGTGCAATGTGGGGATCGTTTGATAGCCAATCAAATGCCAATTAAGGAAGACTGTTAATTTCAAAAATTGCTTGATGGATGAACAATCAGTTTTAAAAGTGCACCAAGTTTGAGAAATGGCCTACCTAAATCATAATTAACATACCCACAGATCAATTTTTTTTGGTAACCAATGAGCCGTTTGTCGTGGTTGTATAATAAGGTTGTTGTTAATATAACCTATCCTATTAGAAAAAAAATAGAGAAAGCAAATAAGATACTGTAAATTACGCCTTCGAACAGTAGACTCTTCGCCACCTCCCAAAAGAAGCTCTCTCTATACATGATATCCAGAAATTAAATAATTCCAAGGGCATCAAACCATTTAAATGACATAAGGATGTTTAGTACTGAGTTGTACAATTCAATTTAAGGTTGAAACTGTAAAAAGACCTTATGACATCAAATATTACTATTAAAACTGACATAATGTCAGCACCACAAAAATTATCAATGAAAAACCCCATATATTTGAAAATAACAGTTAATTACCTCTTCTTGAGCTGCTTTCTTGATATTTGCCTTGGCCTGGAAATTAGCATTTCTCAACCCCATATGCAACCTACAGTCATTCAAAACTCGATATGTTTAACATATATACGTTATCTTGGCCTGCTAGAACTTGATTAATGATAATGAATTGTTGAAATATAATTAAGCATAGTTGTGTAGATATCAATAGTGCATATCAGTTCATACTGTCAGGTTGGATTTGTATTGCTCAGTTGGATTGGGCGGCACCAGAGCAAGTTAATTTAGGCAATGGAAAAAGTAACAATTGATCTTTTCTGGCCAGAATTAATAGAGAAATCATAAAAAACCAATCACCCTTTGTTTCAACCGGCTTTTACCAGATCAAACTTTACGAAGAAAAACAAGTAGCAAAATAAAGCACATACTTCTGGTACTGTTCCTTCCAAATTTCCACCAAAGCTTGCCCAGACTGTACCTCCTCCATGGTCGGCAGCTGCTGCGCGAGCAAATCAAGCCTGAACTGCATAGATCGAAGTGAAGCGAGCCCATCCTGAGCCGCTCCATTCAGTCTAGGCAGTGCATTCGCCTCCTCTGTGCCTTTGCCAGATTTCCCACAGTTTTCAATCGCTCGGATTGTTTCTTGCAATTGAGAAACGGTTTCATCCCACTCTTTCTTCAGATTTTCTACAGCCAGTGAGACCTCATCCATTTGTTGTGTTTATGCACTATTGGAAATAATTAAGAAAATCACTGTCAGTTATTTTCAGAGGAAATTATCACATTAAATTCCATAGGTAATCATCATAATTTTAAGACATACCATCCCAAACAAATCCAATTTAAAGACAGCATAAAAAAATTAGCAATTCATCAAAAAGAACAACAAAATTCTCTATTACATTGAGAGAGAGAGAGAGAGAGAGAGAGAAAGTACCAATAGACAGTGGGGGGTGGGGAGGGGTGATCGCGCGCATGCAACGGAGAGGTCAGAGCCTCAGAGGTGACGTAGTTTAGTTTGTTTTAGATCTGGAAAAGAGATGGACTAGGAAGGAGACGAGCTATGATATTTGGGCTTTACTGGGCTCAGGATAGGTATGGCCTTATTAAATTTTAATTTTGAATGGCCTGTTTTTAATAAATGGGTTACCAAATCAGAAATTCACTGGCCTGTTTTGAATTTTGGAGTCTCCACCTTTGTCGCCATGTGGTCATTATTGGTCAACCATGTGTAGTATGGTGAACCTAAAATTAAGCGTTTGCAACAAAATTGTAACAAGTGTACTACCGAGTACAATTTATCATCAAATTAGTCTCGAGTCTCGAGTCTCGACTAATCACTACCACACGAACCGTTAACTCACCGTTTTAACACAACTGTCACTTGCCTCTACAAATCTCTCCCAACTTTTACATTCTCTTTCATGCACCACTACCTAAATCTCATTGCATTGCATTCCTCTCCTCTCCTCTTTCTCCTCACAATTAATGGATCTATATCAACCAATCCCAGCCTCATCATGAGGTCCCCATAGAGCCTTCATTGAAGCTCCACATTTGCCGAGTTTGTTCATTGAAGCTTCATTTAAGCTTTGGTGCTCTCCAAAGCTGAAGTACGCACTCCGCACCAAAGGGGGTTGCTACAGGAATCACCCTGCGATGTTCGGTTCATGTAATCCAATCCTGCCTAGTGATCATGACCTCACTAACCAATCATCGAGTGACATCATCAATGATGGTTCTAGGTGCCAGAGCAAGCGGTCTTACATGGACCAGGCCCACTTCAAGCCTGGATACACTTTGACGGAAGATGAACAAGTTGTGCATAATTTGGTTATGCTTTCTCGCGACGAGGGACTAACATATCCCAAACCATAGGCACTACCCCTGTTAAAAGAAGTACTGGAGCCATCGTCTGGGCCATCATGCCGGGTTGAAGCAGCAATTGTGGAGCAAGCAAGGCTAAAGTTGCCACTAATGGTACCTCCAATCAGGTTTCGGTCCATGGAGCAGATGATGCCCGCTACACCTGTCAAAGACCCAAAACCAGGCTCGGGTTATAGAAAGAAGTCTTGCAACAAAGTTTTCACATCGCACCAGGCACTCGGTGGCCACCTCGCTAGCCATAGAAAGGTGAAGGGTTGTTCCTTAGCAAATGGCCTTGCCGAAGATTCGAATAATGATATACTGTACAGGACTGGTGCAACAAATATTACTGATGAAATAGACAACTCAATGGCAATTGTATTGTCAGAACACGCACACACCGCAATAACCGAGCCAGGGAAGAAGAAAAATGAAGATTCATGAGTGCACCATCTGCCACCACTTGTTCCCCACCGGACAGGCACTTGGTGGCCACAAGTGCTGTCATTGGCTCGTGCAGAACAGCAACCAGATGACTTACGGACAACAGGTCGCCACTCTTGGCCATGCAGGGACAGTTGCTCATGTGTTCTCTGGCTCAACCAAGATGCTCAATCTCTTCAAAGACTAGTCAAAAGAGCCGCTCACAGTCCAACCGACAAACTCGGCGAACATGTCGGTGCTTGATTTAGGTCTAGTTATTGTGAGTCCGAGGGATAATGTGGTCGTCATAGAAGACGAGGTTGATAGTAAGAAGGTGAAGAATGAGAGGAAGAGAAAGTCGAGTGATGATAGATTAGCTGACTTGGGGCCCAATGGTTGGCGTCGGGTTGGGATCGGATCGAATGTGCTAGCTTAGCTAGTGAATTAACAATAAATTAATTGATCCACTATACATAAAATTAATTAACGATATATAATTGATCCTTTGTATAAAATTTTCGTAGAATTAATGAAGGTGCCATATACTTGTAATTGGTATATAAATGAGCAATTTTTGCTTAAGTGTATATAGCCACAAGAAGTGGATTCATAGATAGCCACTGCTGGATCTCTTGTACCTTATATTATTTTTATCTTCTAACATCATTAATTAGATTATGAATTCTGAAAAAATGTTTCAATCAAGATTCACACACGATCTTAATTTGACGTCCCAAAACTCTCGCCTATTTTGATTGCTTCTATTTTAAACTCAGAACTAAACAGGATCAACTAACTGGCCTAACATGCCAGAAACAAAATAGAATATACAACAGCCAAGTCTGGTATGAGGTTCTTGTCAGTTCTTGTATTTTGCTCTCAAGATTATACTAATTCTAGTTGCTTTGTTTTCCCTCAATGTCAAGACACACAAGGAGATGCAGGGACTTGCCACTGTCTGGTCTAGATGTTGGTTAAACAGTCAAGTTGATTCCACTAGTACCAGTATAAATGTAGCAAATGTCTTGTCATAAAGCGGCTACAAGACAACAACTACTGATGTTTTGTTATCAAAGAAGATAGTAAGCTCATGCAAAAGTTGAAACAAAAACCAGAGAAACAGCACAGATCGGCACAGGAACAGTAGGTGTCTACTAACAACACTTGAACAATAAGCCCTTTGTTTGGCCTGAATCATGGACCAAATATTTGACGAGCAATCAGATGTTATCAGTTACAACTCTTGGTTACATCTAATACTGAAACTTTAATATGCATAAACCCTATTTCATTTTTAACATTGCATGTATAAGCAAAAATTGCCTCACTTGTACATACTTTGGGGGTTAAGTTAAATATTTACTAAATGACACAGATACGTAGATTCAGAACAATTGACAATTAAATACAATGAAACTGATGCATATTCTATATATTTTTGGTCAATACAAAAAAAAAAAAATTAGCAGGTTTGTTCTTTCATCAGTACATAGGAACTGGTGATACCACTCAAATTTGTTAGTAGTTGCTAAAAGGGTAGAAAAAAATTACAAAATTACTGAAATTCCTTGATGAATACTTTTTGCATGAAATTATCTTATTCTTGTGATCTCTGCCACATTTGCTTCTGCAATTCTTGTCACCAACCAATTTGATCTCTCACAAGTAGTACCAATACTCGATGCACTAAACTAATCAGCTAATGGTGCCAACATGAAACCTAGAAGAGCCTGCTATTTGCTTCGTGAGAACTGCAAAAGGGGCTCAATAATCAACTTTGATTTTGTCCATGTAGAATAAGATGCCGAGGATTGAAATTCGAATTAATAATTTCATGCTTTAAGGACTCAAAGAAAGACAAGTAGAAGAACAAAGATGACTCTTTAGTTAAACTTTTGAATCCCTCAGATATAAAATGTTAACATCTAAGCAGTCTAGAACAGGTTGATCGCATTAAAAACAAGTCTAACTTTTCTTATAGAGTTCGCAGCCATTTAAGTTCTTACTCCATGATTTTAAGCAGTCAAACCTGAAGTAAAATATAAGCAACATAGAATATAACTGTGTTAATTTGAAATAAGTTACTCCACTTCTCCTGAAGAATTAACTTACTCCATTTGTGAAGCTTATTGTCAGACAAACATTTATTAATATATTTTCTCTCCCTTCATTAACCGACTTTTAGTTTTTTCTCTCTTGTTTTTTCCACACCCTCACCGTCAGCTTCCCCACTGGCACTTCTTTCACCATTTTTCGTCGATGTTGCTCGAAATTGACGACGTCAACACTGACTTTTCCATCTCCATGCAACGCCAATCTGTTAGAGACTCCAATTGCATACCTTTCTTCTCGGTCTACTTTCTCTGATCGCCAGTTCACTCTGATGTACTTTCTCTGATTGCCACCATCGGGACTCTCTCTGATCGGCAGTCCATTCAGATCGCCACTCAGACTCTCCCTATGGAGAAGTCAGTGTCGTTGAAGCTGCCCCAAATCCTACTAATTCAAACAATCAGAAGCGACCTTCGATCGAGTGCGTGTCCCCTCAGGTATTGGAGGGATACAATGAAAAACAGATGGCCCGGATAAATCTCAGCTAGACCAAACTCAATCTGGTGCTTATGGAAGTTATAGGAGATCCGTTTTTGAGATTTGTGCCAGATTAAAAGACGCTCCAGATTTAGTTATATATTGCAACTCAAGTACCAGGAGGGATACGAATTCTCTTCGATCAAGCCTTGTATACTAAAAATTTGCTTACATCACTGTGATCAACCAGGTGTGCTACTCCCAATTCAAAATGGTATATGGGAGATGAATAGATGATTAAAGATAATAGAATAAATAATGCATTGTTCAGAGCTTAACATCTGAGGGTGTTACAAAGAATAAAATAAATTGAACATATTGCAGATGTAAGTACTGGTTTTCTTGTATAAAATTGCTTCTATCAATAATTTTCTGGTATGTATCGCTACTGTATCAGTAACAATTCAGTTTTCATGTATTAGTACTGGTTGCTCTGTATTATTCATTTTTCATTTCTTAATTCTCTAGTTGCCTGTTCTGATCAATACCTTGAGAGCCTTGCTAAAAGGGTTCCATTAATCCGAATGAAAAAAGCAACCCAACATTTAAAAAAGCAAGTAACATAAAAAAAAGAGTACCTCTCATTGCTCCATGAATAAGGAATGATATTTCTCTCTACCAAAATAGACCGGCGAAGAAGTCCTGGCATAGAAAAAGTTAACACCACAAAGGGATTGAAAATTAATATTAAGAAAACATTGAGTCAGATAAAGAAAATGAAATCAAGTGAAGCACAATTGGTTGACTTTGGGGATTGACCTACCTCAACCAATAATATTAAGAAATTATAATAAAAAATACAAATAAAATCATGGGGAGGATCACAATCCAAATTGAAGAATAATAATATCAAGATTTTTAATTTCTGTTCATAGGAACAATCCAATGTAGCTAAAGAATAAAAATATAAATCCAAATAAAATCATGGGAATCACAATACAGACCATAGATCAAAGTTCCAATTAGGGTTCCAAATAGAACAAGATCAAAGTCCATTTCTAATCCATGTTCATACTAAAAAATGTAACTCAGCGGGTACGCTAAAAGTTGAACCAGAATTAATCATGCAATTTTAGAGTCATTCTTGCATCCAATATATGGCATCAACATCTTAATTAGCACTCAAGATCACTACTTCATAAAAAAAAAAAAAGAGGAAAGAATGAAAAAAGATGGTACCTTGGCCTGTTGAGGTGGCGCGACAGGGGAGAGGTGGCGCCGGCGAGAGAGAGGCGGACTGAGAGTCGGACACTGGCGGCGAAGGGGGAGAGAGAGAGAGATCGGAGTCATCGGACTAGGGTGAGAGAGATATGCTCAAAACCTACTCAAGCGGGCTGCTCAAAACCTGTCCAAACGGGCTGCTAATTGAACATAATCAAACTTTGTTCAGACCTGTTCAGATTTGATCCACGGATAAAAATTATATTGAACCTGAACTGAACTGAACATTGAGTCCGTTCGTATTACAACTTGTCCGAACTTTGTTCAACGATTGTTCAGCCCGGTTTGTCCACGGACAAATCTGTCCAATGAGCAGCTCTATGACATGCATGTCAGCTACTGTACTAAAAGTCTATAATTTTTTGTTTAAAATAGAAAGATGAAGATCAAGCTTACCAACTTTTGTTTAATTGTTTATAAAAAACTCTTATTTGGATTTCGAATCCACTTGTCCTGTGTCACTAGACAAAGGCTGGTTCTCGTCTAAAAATATATTAAAAAGATAAAAAAAAATAACAAGAAGAAATAAATTAACCATAGTAGAATAATTTTCTTAGATCCATCCTATTTGATTCATCAAGGCACATGTATGTGAGCCCCAAATGGTACATGTCACACACACACACACACACACACACACATATATATATATAGGAGCTGGCTACTATGCTTATATGCTTATATAAGCATAATAGCCAAGCACTATATATATATATATATATGTTTTATATAGTTTCAACTATATGGTTGGACTTAGTGGAAACATGTTAAGATTTGGTTGTTTCTTGACAATCATGAGAAAGCAAAAAAAATAGTGGTGCCATTATCACTCGCATTGTTATCTTCCCCTGCTTCTCTGGATGTCTAGCTGGCCTGTCCCCCTACAACAAAAAATAAATTAAAGTTATATCCACCCATGTACATTGCGCAGGCAACAGTGTAAAAATGAACGAAGCGGTGGTGATTCCGTAGGCATCGGACCACATTCGGTCTGATTTACGATCATGGCTGTATAATCTGGAACAAGATTCTTGTGGGAAACTTTAAGATTTGTTCGGATGACTTTATGATTCGTATGGATTAAGTGTGTGCGGATCTTGATGTAGATTGGACGGCTTTGATCAGACATTGGACTGAATTTGGTTTGATGCCCATCGTACCGCCTCCCACTCCACAAATGAAACCCTCAATTCTCCTCTTGATGTAACTCTCATGCTTTAGCCATATTACTGTTGTACCTTTTAATTAATGACAGTAGTGGGCAATTGACACCAAATTGGGCATGGCGCATCTCATATGGGACCAGATACCGGGTTACATAAGGCATTGACATGATGAATGAGAAGAATTGAACAAGTCAATTTCAGATTTCTTTTTTTATTTTGTGTACACAGGAAGCTAGAAGCTACTACCAAAGGAATTAACCTATCTTCTTCTTTTAGTGCTGCTCTCTTGCTCCTTTGAGGTGCACTGTACCGGATGGAGAAGCAGGGCACGTGCACTACTATTTAGAAATCTCATTTTGGCTATATAGTTCTTCACGTGCCTGTTTTCTCCATCTCGTGCAATCCACCTAATTACCTAAAACTTATGTTCTACATGAATGAGCACCTTAGAAAGGGATTGATCAGAGATGTAGTTCATCTGCAATGCAATTGCTGGTAATTGTTCTCTTTGTTGTGTATTTTGTCAGTTAATTATTAGCAAAATCTTTGCATGTAATTTCTTGAACTTACTGAAGAAATAATTAGTGTTTCTCCTTTTATCTTTAGTTTTTTTATTAATTATATTCTTAACACCATTAAAAAAAACTGTAAACTTAGTCTATATTTATCTCTGTAACCTCTTCCTTTTAATTATTGCTTATTTATGGCCTTTTTTATCAATGCTAAACGAAATGCTTGCAACTATTTCTAGCCTTTGGTAGCTTTTGATGATAAATTTTCAGTCTAGCTCAATTTCATTCTCCATCGGTTGGTACCGATAAGGTATACCTCACAGATTATACGATGCACTCGAAAATTCATAATTGAACTTCATCTGAGACTTTCATGGAGCAGATGCCTCACAATTTACTAGATCAGCGTACAGCACAACTACTGGTACGTAATTGGAGCCTTATATAACTTTGAACATCCGAGGCTCTAAATTAGTTACTCTGTAATGCCAAATTGGATTATTTTAAGTGCTTTTTGTTTCACTATATTCCATATCTTTTAATTGTGTTTTAATTTTAAGAGTAGTATTAGAGTGTTCTTAAACTCATCAAGTTTTTTGGTGAACTTAACTTCAAATCTATCATACTAGTTTCAACGACAAATTCAAAACCATTTAAATCTATCTACTTATAACTCTTGGGGAGAGAGAGAGAGCCTGAGTAGGAGGAGAAAACAACAAACGAAATTCTAGCCAGCCGCCTCTTTTACCCATCAGCTCCCTTCCTTCCTCAGCAAACTCCCTCCACCAGCAACCTCTGCACCCCCATGTCCTGCCCCGCCAGCGACCCTCCCTCTGTCTCATCCCACTAACCTCTAAGGAGGCGTTTGGTTAGCGCTATAGACTCCAGGAAATAGAAGAATTCCAAAAAATGTAATACCAAGGAATACCATTCCTTAAGAAACGTAATACCAAGGAATACCATTTCAAGGAATGTGTTATTACCATTTCATTGAATGTGTCATTCCCATGTTTGATTCGCACATAGCTATTACAATGGCTATCAAGGCATGTCTTCACTACTTTTAAATTAATAATTTGTCCAAAAATAACTTAAAAGAGAAGTCAGAGACGCAGAGCCACGCGAAATTTTGTTTCTTTTAACGAAGAGCGTCATAGAAGAGATTTCTGTCCAGCGGGAACAAAGAAAAGCCACATTTTCTGCGACTAACCCAATAGCCATTAACTAGAAATTGTGATGATAGAGAATTATACATTACTATATCTATTTCCTACTATTTTTATCAAATATGGTAATAAAATTATAATACCACATAATCACTCTCAAAGCACAAATCAAATACCTCCTTAAAATCTCTCCATAAAAACCCTAGATAGGGCAGAGGAGATCGAGGCCAATACCGACCTTTCCTGCCCCACAACCTAAACCAAAAAAAACAATGTCTCATTTTTTTTGGTCGATATTGATTAACTGATGTTGAAAATTGTAGTGTCTACTATCGAATGAGAGATTTTGTTTATTTTTTTTGTTATAGTTATTTTGTGTTGTTAGATGTTATGGTTTAGATATTGATGTTTAGTTGTTGATATGTTTAAATGTAGATGTAGTTTGATGTGGATGATGTTCTGAAATTAATTTAAATTTTTTTAAATTTGAACTCACGTGGAGCTAAATTTGAAGTCAAAATAACAGAGGATTATTGTACAAGTAGCATAGTTGATAAAAATAAAATATAAAAAATGGACCTAGATAGCGTTTTGGTACCATTCACATGAAGTAACCTACAAATAGAATAAGAGAAAATAAAAACTTCAAAGAACAAAAACACAAAGCCCCAGAGCATTAAATTGGTTAGTTGCTTGCACAGTATGGATTTCTAACAAGCCATCTGCTCAACCGCTCAGGTCTCCTACAATCTACCATTAATACTACCATTTACAGCTGTTTTTGTAGGAGTCCGTATGTCCCAACAAGGATTTTTTTTTAAAAACATAATTAAAAAAAATATTTTTACCAAATTATTTTTTTTTTTACAAAAATCATAAGAACTGAATTGTCAATTCAATCCGCTTGGTTTTTTTTTTTTTGGACCGAATTGGCAATTCGGTCCATGTTGATTTCACAAATTTTCACAGAAAACTATGTTACCGTTTGTGTAATGTCTAGGGACCGAATTGCCAGTTCGGTCCAGAGTTTTTTTAGTCCGGACCAAATTGGCAATTTGGTCCCAACTTTTTTTTTTTTTAGGGTTGGTTGAATTTCTCACTTGTGTATCATATATCATATCGGATGTAGGTCAAATTGAACTTGAAACCGAAAGACAATTAAATAGGGAAATGTGGACCCCACTTTTCTCCTCTCTTCCCTTCCCTCCCACTTCTCCCTATATACTTTTCTTTATTCTTTGTTTAAATAGAAAAACACAACTATAATTTCATTCACGTTTTGAATTATTTTTACCTTTTTTGTGTATACTGATTAGAACTAAAAATTGTAGCGTAAAATTTTATTTGCTTAAATAAAAAAGCATAATATTAGCTTATACGTGGAATCTTTCCAACATATAGATCATTTTAAAAATTATTAAAATACATAGTATTAACTTATTTTATAAAATATTTTTAATTTACATATTCTTTTAACATAGACATTCTATCTAGTTTATTCGTTTTAAAATTTCATATTCCTATTTTTAACAATTATAAGAATTTTATCACATCACCTGTTAAGAACAATTTAAATTAGAATTGGTCAATTGAAATAATAAATTGATAAATTATATTCTTTAATGAAATAATAATGTGGTCAATTGAAATTTTAAAACAAAATAAACTAGATAGAATTTAGCCGGATCACTTTTTTTTTATCTCCCATAGAGGATATTAGATGAAATTTGATTTACTCTATTTCATTTTTATTTTTTTTGACACAACCCAGCGAGTAAGAATTACACATCTTTGATAATATAAATGTTTTCTTAACAAATTTACAATAATAATATTTATTAAGCAAATCCTAAAAAATAAAAAAGTTGGGACCGAATTGCCAATTAGGTCCAAAGTCTTTTTCGGATTTCTGTGACCGCCTTATGAAAATTTGTGAAATCAACAGGGACCGAATTGCCAATTCGATCCCAAAAAAAAAAACTAAGCGGCCAGAATTGGAAATTCGGTTCTTATGGTTTTTGTAAAAAAAAGTAATCATGTTAGTTTGGTAAAAATATTTTTTTTAATTATGTTTTTAAAAAAAAATCCTCCCAACAAGGTACCTGAGGTACGATTTATATTATATACGGCGCAGATTAATTCTAGTCGGCCGAACTTAATCTGGAGTCTATGAAAACTATAGAGATCCGTTTTGAAATTAGTGTCACGTTAAATGATTGGGAGGATCCGAATTCGTCTTTGTAGGTGGTCTGAACAAAGAAAAAAATAACATATTATTCATATCCGTGTCGTGTGCAAAACAATCAACTCATGCTATGTTTTCAAATATAAATAAGTAAAAAATAAATAGATCCATAAAGCATTAAAGCCCCTTTAGGTCACATTTGTAGCCTAATAGGCCTTTGGGCCACTATTTTGGCCGATATTTTTATTAAAACCTCAAAAAAAAAACAAATTATCAAATCTGCTCCCACTCCTAAGTTATAATTATTTCTACCCTAACCGCCCGTGGGCTGGGCGGTCCACTTTTCCCACCTGACCGCCCAGCCACTGGGCGGTCCACTACCACGAGCTGACCGCCCAGCAGCTGGGCGGTCCGCTATAAAACCCTATAAAAGGGGTTTTTCTCTCTCCAGATGAGCACAGTATTCATTCCTCCACACCAGAAATTTTCCAGAACCGAATGAGAGAATTTTGAGGCGATTTTGAGGCGATTTTGAGGTATGGACAGTAACAGTGGAGGTAAGAAAGCGAGCAACCGAGATCGTGGCGTAGCGAGAGGAGGGTCAATTAGTGATCGAGGTAAAAATGAGGAAAAAAATACAAGTGTCAAATATGTCGTGATTTTTTTAATTGTGAGACATGTAAGCTGGAGGAATGGAAAAAACGACATGTTCAGTATGAAATTTCAGACGATGACTTTGTGGAAAACCCCTACGGCTTTGGTTTGAAAAAGAAGAAAGTTGATCCAGAGCCTCCAGCATCGGACGATAAGTTTGTTCCGTGTACTGGTAAGGCTACCACTTCGTCTGCTGTGACTGATCCAGATCAGGCAAACTCTGATGATGACTTTGTGCCTTGCACTTTCAAGGCTCGTTGTAAGAAGTAGATTTTTTAGGAATTTATGTTGTAGAATTTTTAGGAATTTATGTCGTAGACTTTATTTCATTAGTTTTGTGTTTGTTTATGTTTTATGTTGTTAGTTTTTGTATACGTAATTAAGTAATAAAAATAACAAACTACCAATTAGAATAGTTCATAACTAGGGTTCACAATATACATCTAAAATAGTTCACAATATACATCTAAAATATTTCATAACTAGAGTTAACAAAACTTGGTAATCAGCGACGACGGCCGAACAAACTCAAAATACGACGTCTGGGTCTGGGTTCAGCTGGTTGTGCGGCACTACCGGATGTCTCTCCATGGCTACTACCGGTTCCTGGGCTTTCATGACTGCGGTGGCTACTACCGGTAGCCTCAGCAACAACTCTAGCATTTTCTCTTTCGTTGGCTTCGTTAATGGCATCTGCATTGAATTCCAGTTGAAATAAAATCAAAATAAAATATAAGTAAACAAATAAAATATAAGTAAATAAATAAAATTAACCGTACCTGCTCGCTGCCTGTCAGTTGTTGAACGGCGGGCCTGATGTCCCATTCGCCTACCTTCCATCTCGTCCATGGTCATTACTTGACGCTTGTGGGGTCTTCTTCCTTTTCTGATCCACCCGCTTGCGGGATAGACTTTATCACCAACATAGGGCGGCCACTGATACTGGTTGGGATAAGGATGGAAAGATGCACCCCAAGTACTCGCAAGGTAATCGGTCCGGTACATGTGAGCGACATAATCATCCTCAGAGAAGTTTCTCTCTTGGCACACCGCCATAACATGAGAACAAGGTATGTGGGCCAACTGGATTCCTTGGCAAGTGCATGTTACAGTATTGTCAGGTGCAAAAATAACAACATACTTGAACATCCTTTTCACAAACTCCATAGTCCCATCCGGTTTACGACCGGTTGGAGCAAACTCATCTGGACAGTGCACTTCGAATTCCATTTGGTTATCCCCGTATGGGACAACTCTCATAGCTGCACCTTTCTCCCTATGTTTCCTTAGTTTTCCCTCCACCCTTGTTGAAAACGTTTGATTCCTGGACAGTAATTCAGAAAATATAAGTCAACAAATAAAAATATACATACCTTGGCAAAATCTCTGAATAAAAATATACATACCTTGACAGTAATTCGAGGGCTTTAGCACGCCGTGCAACAAACCATGCATTTAACTTGTAGAAGGTGTCCTCCACAATTGCTGCCACGGGCAACTGCCGGCTCTGCTTGAAAACAGCATTTAAGGACTCAGACCCATTTGTGGTCATAATTCCCCATCGGAAACCTCCATCACGGGCTTGCAATATCTTCTCATATCGAGGTGGCTCAGCCAGATCGGCGGGATTATTTTTTCCCACCTTGAGTAAGTACAAATTTGCCTTTGGACAGTACTGCAAATAAAACGTTTGATTAAATAATTCATATATAAGTCAGAAAATATCTGCAAAATGTAAGTCAACAAATAATTCCCACCTTGAGAAAACGTTTGATTAAATAATTCAAAAAATATAAGTCAACAAATAATTCATATATACATACCTTGGAAAAATCTTTGAACATCTCTTCCACCCTTCTCGGCTTCTTCTTCTTGCAACCAATTCTGAATGTATCTGCAACCCATTTTCCAGATCCGCAGTTCTTGTGTAGGTTTTCTGTAACATGTTGCATACACAGCCTGTGCACACAATCGCCGTTCGCTGTCGACCACCCGAAATCTGGGCGATCAAAAACATATTTGATTCCTTTGTGCTGGTCTGATATGACACAAAAGAACCGGTCGCCAACCACTCGTCTTCTTACGAAGCTCATGAAAAATCCCCAGTTTTCCCCGTCCTCCTGCTCAACAATTGCAAAGGCCAAAGGCAACAACTGGTTTTCAGCATCATATGCACATGCGATCAGCAGTCTCCCGTCGTAACGGCCAGACAGGAAGCATGCATCCACACTGATGACCGGTCTAATGTATGGCACAGCTTGAATACATGGACCGAACGCCCATGCTATGGCCTTGAATTGTAACGCGTTGTCGACATCCCGTACGCCTATATTCCAACATTCAAAGACAGTGCCGGGATTTGTACTTGCTATGGCCTGCAGCAATGGTGCAAGCAAGCTGTATGAACCATGCCAGCTACCGAACATTCGGCAAATCGCAAGTTCACGCCCTCTCCACAACCTGTTGTATTTTGGGACGACATGCTTGTAAACCCGTCTGACAGCTCTACCGACCTCCTTGAGGCTCATCGATGGGTCCTCCTTAACGTCATTCTCAATTACATCGGCAATAAGTGAAGCCGTAAGATTTGCATGGTCTTTCCTTGATGACGCAGCCTTGCATGTGTGAGGTGGTTCACACTTCTTAATAATCCATGCCTCGCCCTTACCCACAGGGGTTGCATATAGACGGAAGTGACAATGCACTCCGTCTTTACAAACAATTACCAACCTTCTTCGGTCCCTTTTTTCCTCTCGGCACTCCCAGTTGCCGTGAACATGGACCTCATGTATTTTCTTCACAAGTTCATCTATGTTGGTGTAAATCTGCTGCGGAGCAAGCTCTTGACTGTACCTGACACGAGGCCCAAAAAATGAGATGTCTGCCTCTTCAAAAGCAGTGGTATCGTTGAATGTGGGGCACGGATGCCTATCTGTCCGACCTCTAATCGGAAATCTATCTTCCTTAGGTAAATAATCTCCATCACCTTCTGACTCGTGATCAGAATTCCAATCCCCTTCCCATTCGTCACCTGTTTCCAAATTTCTTTGTGGTACGGCATCGAGCTCAGCATCAAGGTCAAGGTCTCTCCGGGTAGCAATGGGTGACACTAAAGGTATTGATGGTGGTACAGATGGAAATCTGGGTTGGATTGGGGTTTCAGGAGGAGGTGGTGGTGGTGGTGGTAGATCGGTGGTAAAATCAGGTACATAATTCTCATAAACGGGTGATACGGGCGGTTCATAACTCGAGTGACGGGGGTTGTCATACCTCGAGGGGCTGGGGTTGTCATAACTGTAGTGACCTGAGTTGTCATAACTAGAGTGGCGGGGGTTGCCATACCTCGAGTGCTCATGACCCGAGTTGTCATAACCCGAGTGCTCATAACTCGAGCTGTCATAACTCGAGTGACGCGGGTTGTCATAACTCGAGTGATCATAACCTCTATTTTCCCTAGATGTTCCAACCCCGGGTTCACGCTGAACTCTCCTGGAATATAAGTCCATGGGCGGTTAGGGTAGAAATAATTATAATTTTGAAGTGGGAGCAGATTTGATAATTTATTTTTTTTTGGGGGGTTTTAATAAAAATATCGGCTATTTTGGCAATAAAAAAAATTTATAAACGAAAATAACCTTGCTTAATTAAAAACCTTTCCCCTTTTCCTATAGTCTAGACTAGACATCTGCTAACGGGTACCTCGGGCAGGGCAGACCCGTACCCGTCCCGGGCAGCGGGCAGGACGGGTACGGGTACAACGGGTAGGCGGGTACAACGGGCACGGGTAGGCGGGTTTTTTTTTGAAAAACTCCGCCCTGCCCGTCTCAAACCCGTGCCCGTTGCGGGTAGACGGGTACAACGGGCAAGGGTACAGCGGGCACGGGCAGGACGGGCACGGGTACCAATAATACTGCTCCCTGCGTTAGACCGAATCTCAAAGCCGTGAGAGTTAATCCCAAACCGTAAAGTGAAGGGAATCTTTTACAGTAATGGAGATTGGAGAGGATGAGACTTGAGAGGATCCTTGTTGCATTGTAAAGTGAAGGGAATCTTTTGTAATTAATATCAACGTACGTTAATGCAGAGGAGTAGACTAGTAGAGGACCAGAGGTAGCTGCCGTATGGCCAGTGGGGGCCTGGTAGAGGCGCGGATCCATATATCGACGGTACCGTAAAAGATTCCCTTTACAATTAGCTATTTACGGTTGAGATTAACTCTCAGCCGGTTTGGGATTCGGGCTGACTGAGGGGCAGTATTATTGGGCTTTGCGATTCGTGCCAAGTTAAAAAGAACGGTCCAGATTAAGTAATTGTAAAAGCTGTACAACTTGCGCAATATTCACAATTTCAATTTACAGCGCAAGTTAACAGAGCAGGTTTAGCTTCATGCAGCGCAATATTCACATGAAAAGCTGTACTCAGTGCGCTGCCTGTAGCCAAAACTGGTATGTTAATATACTGCAAGTGGGGGGAAAATTTTTTGAATTAAAGCTGACACGGGTTACCGGGTGCGGGTACACCCGTGGCGGGTGCGGGCAGACGGGCAGCGGGCACGGGCCTGCCGGGTACGGGTACACCCGGGTTTGGCACCAAAACAGGCCACCCTGCCCATTTCAAGCCCGTACCCGTGTACCCGTTTACCCGGGTATACCCGGGCACGGGTACGGGTACCCCGGGCACCGGGCACGGGCGGACCGGGTTCGGGTTACCCGTTAAGGGCACTGTCAAATGTCTAGTCTAGACTCGCCGCCCAAATGGAAATTTCGCCCCTATATCCCATTCCTTTTATCCCGCTTTTATGTAAATTTTCATACTGGTCATTACAATTTCTGTTAAAAAAATTATATAAATGAAAAGATTTATAAGTTAATTATAATACATTTATTTCAAAGTTTTTTAACCGCTCAAGTATATACGACATTAATTTATAAATTTATAAATGTTGATTGTATACGCATCACTCATGCAGTAGATTAGATTCAACAGTTTGAATTCATCGTTTAAATCAATCATGTATATTGTTGAATTATGCTATCTAAATGACTTGGTGAACTTAAAATCACTCTAATTCTACTTCCACCAGCACTAAAAGTTAGGATCATACTTAGCTTTATCTAAATCTATAAATTCTAAAATTGGAGAAAAAGTTATTGGCTATTTTATATCGATCATACAAGTGAGGAAAAATTGGATTCGTTTGTTAAAAGAGGTATGAACTGATGTACTCAGAGGCGGACTCATATGTGGTGAATGGGAGTCAATTGACTCCCATTAATTTTCAATTTTTTTTGTATTTCTATATGATTTTTATATAATTTAGAGTAAAATGTTACAGATACTATAAATTTAATTATCATTTAGCATGAAAAATTTATATAATTGACTTGCAATCTGTGTTTAACCCTCATAGCTTGAAAGTCTAATTCCGCCTCTAAATGTACACAGCTTTTATTTCATTGGTGGATTCTAAAATAGAAAACATGTTACTTGTTGCTCGAGATAATTTACAATACGTAGAAAAACAATGGTGTCTACACAGTTTTATACTTTTATTTACTTGTTCGATATCAGATTGTTAGTTGAATCTTAGGCTCATGTTTTTTCTTTTTCTTTTTTAAACAAGAGCTTTATGCTAATTTTGATATTTATTGTTTGGACGGTTCTTGTAAAAAATTAACATGTGTTTCTCCTTAGAGAAGTGAGATTCAGCATTATCTGTGTTAGATCTACGATTAATTTTTATTTTTTTTTAAAATAAATAAAATTTTCTCCAGACATTTCATATCGATTAAAAAACAAGAATTAAGATAACCCATTTGTGATATTGATCAAATAGTTCTCCAAAAGTATAGCTTATATCAACCCAAATTTCATGAGGTCTAAAAAACTAGTAATATTGGTCAAAATCTACGCAGATGCAGTTATTGCTTAGCGAACTCAATCGGATACTCACCATTTCAATATCAAGTACATATGTATACTTTTGTGAATTTATAATAAATGACAAAAAAAAAATATTGCTGACTATTTCAATATCAAGTGCATGACCAAAACAAGCCATATACATTTCTATTACTTTTCAATTAAGGCTTAATATGATATCTATGAAGAGTTAAAACAGTATATATGATATTAACCCTTCGATTGATTTCGTATATTTCTTTGTCGTCGTATATTGATCAAATAGGTGTATCATGTATGCTTACATATTTTAAATAGAAAATTGTTTTAATTTATTTTGTATTAATCCCGGCAACAAAAAAAATGGGTTGTATAAGCAACATATACTTAATAGTTTAATACTGATCGGATATATAAAGAAAATATGGTGCGCGTAGTTTTTTTTTTTCTCGTAGATCCACAAATTCCAAAATAAAAAAAATGTTTATGACCATTTGATACTGATCACTGCTACAAAAAATATATTTATTATATTTATTATCGCTTATTTACCATCGGTTGTCCTTCATCACTAATGGTGTATATAACCAGGAGCAGCACTGCAGTAATGCATTTGGTCCCTTATACGCACGGCCAATGTCAGTACCAAGTTTCATCCCCAAATGAGTACGTTCCAGTCACCCGCAGCAACGCAGAAAATATGGAACTTATTCACAGAAAGTTCATGTACATTGTGACACGTGGTCCAGGCAACCAAATGGATGTACTTGCAGAGGTATCCAATTAACTTTTATTCCGTGCGTTCATAACTTAGCAGTTTGTCATGAACAAAACTGGTGCGATGACCAATTTGTTGCAGACTGGTATACTGTGAACTATCTTGAAAGTATTTGGAGTGAGGTGTTTGTTTCCATTGACAATATGCCATAATGGCCTCCTAATACTGAACCTAGAATTTTTCCGAGCAAGGGCTGGATTGGGGTTGGGAGGCAAAAACACATCCGTCATGTAATGACCATGGATGAAATGGAAGGTAGGCGAAGGGGGCATCAGGCTCGCCGTTCCACTACCGATAGGCAACGAAGAAGTATGTAACATTCATCAAAAATTATATTTCTTTTTAATTTATGCCAACTTACTAAGTAACAAATGCAAATGCAGAGGCAAGAAACGCAGCAAATGCGTAAGAAAATGAGCGAGTTATGGCAGAGGCAAAGGGGTATGGAGGGTCACGGCGTAGCACAACTACAAGCCGTTTAGATGCATCTGTTATGTTTGCAGAAGCAATGGGAGAAGCAGTTGCCATATGAGGAGAGGCGGTTGGGGTGTAAAGAGAGCAATTTGGAAGCCAACCGATGAGGTCAACTAGTAGGCGTACAACAAGGGTATCTAGAAGCCAAGCAGGGCCATCTGGTAAGCCATCTTCTGGAACTGGTCGGTTTCTCGGATTTAGTTTTAGGTGTAGTAGTAATAGGTGATTAGATGCATGTTGCGAACTTGTTTATTTAAATGCTGCTTTCATAACTTTTTTATTTGCAATTTGTGTGTACTTTATTATTTTGTACGATACGTCTAATGCATGAATAGTTTGTTGAGGTGAATCATATTACCTCATTTGCAGAAATTGTTGGAGATGATGCAAGTCTGACTTGGCTGCGAATTTAATTGTGACTTTGAATTCTTTCTCATGCCTTCATTTTGAGAAGTCACACACATCAAGATAATGAAAGATTTTTAATGTGGATGGCAATTGGCCAGTAGTGTACAGACTCTTACGATCATCATAAGCAAGTGTTCGACCACTCAACTCTACATGCAACATTAAGTCTAAACAAACTCTGAATTGATAAAATAAAGTCTACAAAATAGACACTAAAGAAACTCAAAAATTTTACAACTCTAATTCATCAAACTATAATAATACTACTTCTTATAACCCAACTCAAATGCATACAAATTTTAAACCCTACTAATACTACTTCTTAGAACGAGCCAATTTTGCCGAATCTGGATCAGTCACAATAGATGAAGTGGTAGCCTTACCAGTATACGTACACGAAACAAACTCATCGTCCGATGTTGGATGCTCTGAATCAAACTTTTTTTTTTCAAACCATAGCCTTAGAGGTTTTCCACAAAGTCATCGTCTGAAATTTCATACCTCAGAAATGCCTCCTGTATGAATGATTGACATGTCTTTTTATCAGGACATACGACACTAGTACTTTTTCCCCTCATTTTTACCTCGTCACTAATTGATCCTCCTCTCGCTAGGCCACGATAGGACGACCTACCTCGGTTGCTATTGTTCATCATTTTCGCCTCTTCAAATATCGCCATTTTTGCCTCAAAAACCGTCTTCTCTTTCTCTCTTTTCCTTCCTCTATTTTTCTTTTATGAGTTGAGTGAGTTGTGAGGAAGAGAGAAAGATGAGTATTTATATAATGTAAAACAAAAAAAAAATAAAAAAAAATAAGGGTACCGGCATTAAATAGCTGGAATAAATTAAGTACCGGTCATATAAATGACCGGTATGAACTTTTAAATGGCCGACATTTTTATCGAAATATGGAGGAACTAAATATATTTATTAATTTCTAATTAACTTTAGATATTAATAAAAATGTCGGCTCTCTGGGTATCCTGCCACAGAGACTTGATGACTCCTCTCTATGTTCCTTTCTTATCATTCTTTCCTGCAGCGGTTCATCACCGCTGATAAGTAGGTTGCAATGATTCTTTACCCGGATGTGCTCAAATTTTAAACAACAGGAATCTTCAGTGGTTCCAGGGTTCCGAATGTGTGGTCTGTAGGCACGCGTATTGGGCTAACCAAAAGAAAAGAAAATATACAGAATATTTTGACTAGAGGAGCTATATAATCGGGCTGAGCCGGGTCTACGCAATTATATAATTGTTTCTATTATTTTAGTGTAGCCTTTTCTTGACCTGAACCTGACGAGTGCGTATCCTCTGAGATATCTCATATTTTGCGTGACCGACGTGTCCGGTGCCTATTGGGGAATAGAGCGGGGGCCAGTATTATTTGAGCTTCGAGAATCGTGTAGAACGTATTTGGACGGTTGAGATTTTCAAATAAGTCACGCAAAATATGAGATATCTCAGGGGATGCGTATTTGAACCTGACGGTATATAACGTTCGTCAATGGATAAGCCCTTTGACCCTTTTTACGCCGCTGAGGCAAAACCGACTACATATAAATAGAGATCCATGCAATATCTATATTACAGTCACACAATTTTTTTTATGATTGTATATTACAAACAAACAATTAATTTTATGCTAAATTAATTATTTAAATATTGAAAATATAACATTTTTTTATTGTTTAAGGGAGCTTGTTCATGCTTAGGTCCCGCCCTTGTTATAAATGCTTGATACTTTATTGTTACAAAGAAAATAATAATTAAAATTATTAAATACTTCTAGAACCTACTTGGGAGTAATTTATGAATACATAAAAGCCACACAAAATTAGGATATTTTTTTTTTGAAAAAAATAGACTCAAGGGCGGGAAGGTAATTACTAGTTTTATGAACTGATCAAGACACATTTCTGTTACTTACAAACAACTTAATTATTTTTCAAATTATGTTGTTGTCCTAATATCCATAGTTATTTTCCGTTAGAATTAAATATTATGTTCGATAGGGAAGCTATATTATTATCTAAATATAAATGTACCACTATTGTTTAGGAGGTTCTATTAATAGTTAACAACATTAAATAACTTATTAGACTTTGACAAATGTCATTGTCTTGACAATATTTCGTGACATATTTCTATTTGTGAAGTTAATTATCATAAAATAGTGCACTATAAATTTAGGCAACAGCTAAGTAAAATAAGGTCCTAAAAAAATTGCACAGAATATCTTCGGTATTATCCAAGTTCTCCGTAGAATAATTTTTTGCGCACTACATACTCTTAGCATGCTCTAAGGTATTTGATCGTGTAGAGTATTCACAGCCGGGCCAAAATCAATTCAATACGTAATTATAATATGGGGTCCGTTTTGAGATTCGTGCCAGAATAAAATGGGCGCATTGGATCTCATTCTATACGGCCAGGTATTGCACTGGAATGAAGGGCAACGCTCAAACTTCAAAAGCCCTCCCCACCCCACCCTAGTGCGACACGCAGCAGGCTTAGACCTCCGCCTCCTAAATCCTTTATAATTTCTTTCTTTAAAGTAGTTGTAATTTCCTTTTTTTTCTTCTTCCCCACTTGCTGCTTCCTTCGTCTTCCTTTCTCGGTCCATCGAAGGAAACATACAAAAAAAAGAAAAAACTAATAAAAGAGATACCTCCCTTTGCAACTGTTTCACACTTTAGAAAAGGCGAGCTATCATTTCCTTTTATTTTTTTCTCCTCTTTGATCGTTCAATCAGAGACGATGATGTCTTCTCTGGGTTCCGTCTCGGCCTCTTCGCTGGTCGAGAAGGCCACAAGTCACCTGCTGATTGGTCCCGATTGGGCCATGAATTTAGAGATATGCGACATGATCAACACCAATCGTTGGTAAACTTTCTATCTCGTTCTTTCTCTTTAGGAAAATCAAGTCGGTTGAACTTCGTCTTTTTCGCTCATGATATTTCAAGTTTGTGATGACGAGTTGCTTCACTTATCTCTGTTATATGTGCTCAACTTATCCAACCTCGATTTTTTTTTCTTCTTGTTCTTTCTTTCGTGATAAGTAGAAGAAACTAGGCATTTTTTAAGAGTTGACCTAAGGATATTTGGGAGGTCTGCTGTTTTGTATTATTCGTGTGATAAACGAGCTGGTTTGAAGCATAATATTTATTACTGGCCTGATTCTATCTTGGTTTTTTTATGTATGAATATGAGGTTGTTCAATTAAGTAGTATGCGCATATTTGTGATACTGAATTTGGTGCAATAACTTGAAATTGAGTAAGAGTTCACCTCTTAGACACTAATTTACCAGTATGTGTTCATTATTTTGTTCAGAAAAGCAAATTTTGAGAAGGAACAAAAGCAATTCTATAAACTGATGTTTCTGATTGTTTATATTTTTTTTATTGTTGATAAAAATCAGGCATTCAAAAGAAGTTATTAAGGCAATTAGGAAAAGGTTGCAAAACAAGCATTCTAACGTTCAATTTCTCGCTTTAACGGTAAGCATCATGACTCATTTGCTAATTGAAGAGGATTAAGGCCCAGTATAGTCAAAATTTTCTCAAAATTAAGTTTAATTATATTTTCTGTAGCTTTTAGAGGCTATGATGAAGAACTGTGGTGAATCGGTTCGTTTTGAAATAGCTGAGTATGAAGCTCTCCAAGAAATGGTCAAAATTGTCAGAAAACAGGTGCGCCTTTAGCAATATTTAATGTATTTCGTACGTTTACTGTAATATGTTGTATAATTGGCTTTATATTATGTTTAGGCCAGTATTTTGTGACTCTTGAGAATCTTGTTTTGGATAAGACATTGAAATCACTATCTTTGTTAGCGATCAGTTAGTTGTTATGATCTTCCTTACTATAAATTGGGAAAACAAACAAAGGATCAGTGGAGTTGATTGTTAATTAGCAATATTAAAGTGTGTTCATTTACTGATTTTGTTTTTCCCCGTGAAATTTGTCAAAGAATGATTTTCAAGTGAGAGATAAAGCTTTGATACTGCTTGATTCATGGCAAGAAGCCTTTGGTGGGCCTGGAGGGCAATATCCCCAATATTACTGGGCCTACATTGAATTGAAGGTATTTTTTCTATCTATCCTATTTTGTTTTCATTAAAATTGGATGCAAATCTTATGAATAATAGAATCTATAATTCTTATTTTCAGAGATCTGGAGTACAATTCCCACGACGGGCCCCTGATGCTCCTCTGACATTTGGAAATGCCACATCATCTTCCTCACCTCATGCACAACCTTATGCTTCTTCTGGCTATGTCTCTAATTCCCAAGCACCAGGAGAAAGAGGTGCACCTGTTGTTGCAAACGTGAGGTAAATTCTTGTCCTTTTCATTTCATTTTCCTTTTCGTTTATTATTTTTAATATGTTTCGACTTCCAATGTGGCCAGCACCACCAAAATTTCCTCTTGTTGGTAAGTTAAAACCAAATCGTTTTGGGTAACCAAATCGTTTTGGGTAATGTACAAAGGATACTTGTACATTTGGTTTGGAGGATAAAAGTATGTTTGGTCAATTTTATCAATTTGCCCTTTCCTTTGATAAAACCTCATCTTGAATTTGTAAATTACATTCTTGCAACTGAGAACTACATGACATAGTTTCAAATGGCATATTTTCCTTTTGTGTTGACAAATTTGCCCTTCCTCAACCTTGAAGTGCCTTTGGGTTATTTGCAAACTGGCAATCAAAATTTTGAGTTGAAATAATCTGGTAATTCCACAGGGTGTAAAGTCGGGGCAAATTAGTCCATCCTGCTCTTCAATTATAATATTAGGTTGTGTTGTTGTACAACAAGAGAAATGAGAAATGTCGTGTTCTGGACATTTTAGTTAAAAACTACGATTAAATACTGGTTTGAAATTGTGAAAGGCTTAAGAGTAAGAAACCCAGCTTGTTCATTTTGAATACTTGTTTATAGAACTCATATCTTGCTTTTTGTTTTTTCTTATTAATGGTTGGTTAGTATGGGGGAGTTGCATAACATGAGGAGTGCAATGGAGCTCCTTACTGAGATGTTGCGAGCTGTCAACCCTCGCGATCGTGGAGTACTGCCCTTCCTCTCTTTTCTCTATATGTATATTACTATTTGGTTATTAGTTCTGTTAAAATACAATTTCTATCTCACAGCTAATTATGCACCATTTTGTCCTTTTTTATCCCTTTTCAAAGGCCATTCAAGATGAAGTGATCACTGACCTTGTAAGCCAATGCAAGTCTAACCAAAACAAGCTTGTGCAATTGATCAACTCCAGTGGGTATGTGATTCCCTTCTCCCCTTTAATCTATCTAGATAAATTAAAATTCGAAAAACATCAATTCAAAGAAAGTTGGTATATGAGCTTTACAATTTTCATGTGGGATTATTACAGTGATGAGCAAGTGTTGGCAGAAGCTCTTACCCTGAATGATGGCCTACAAAATGTGATTGCAAAGCATGATGCCATTGCCTCGGGCAATTTGCCACCTGAACCAGCTCTAGTTGCCGCACCCCCTCCAGTTGCACCGCCTCCAGTTGCACCAACGCCAGTTGTAGAAGAAACCAAACCTGAGGAAGATGAGGATGATGAATTTGCTCAGATAGCACAAAGGTGGTCTTAAATAGCATTCAATTTTATTTAAATTACCTCTTATTTGTGCAATAAATTGATAATCCTATCTGGTTCACAGGAAATCAAAAGGGAAGGGGGTTGAACAGGAGGCATCATCAAGCCAGAGTGATGTTACTGTAGAAGAATCTGTGGCAAGCAATGCATTGGTAGTTATTGACCCGCCTCCACCCACAGAAGCACCAAAGCAGCCAGATATGATCGACCTTTTGACTCTTGCCCTCTCTGACCCCAATCCTTCCTCCACTGAAAACTCGACCCCACCTCAACCAGATGCCACCTCACCTACCTCTACGTTCACCACTGACTCCAACCCCTGGGCTTTAGTTCCTGTTTCTTCCTCTACTAGTCCTCCAAGCCCCCAAATGCAACCCCAAACTTACTACCCTTACAATCAAGGATACAATTACAACCCGTACAATAATTACGTTGCATCATGGGCCCAACCAACTGCCCCTCCAACTCAGACTCAATATTACCCCTCCAATCCTTATGCATATCCATCAACTCAGTACCAGGTACCACCTGCATCAGTACCAGCACCAGCAACTGCTCCTGTGCAAATGCAGAGATTTAATTCATTCGGCTCTGCTGCTGGTACAAGTAATGCTACTGTGACTCCAGCTCCGGTTACAGCTGTTCCATTCGGCAGTTCTGGTGTGGGTAATACTGGTACGAATGTTTCGCAACCTGCTCTGAAAAAAGAGATGCCTGCCGGGTCCAAGCCATACTACATGCCAGATAATTTGTTTGGAGATTTGATAGACATCAAAAGCTTTGGTTCAGGGAATAAGGTGAACAACAGAGGATCTAGTAATATGACAAGTGCGCCAGGACAGCCTATGGTTAATGGTAAAAAGTAGTCTAGGAGATGTGCAAAGTTGGTACCACTGGTTTGTTATGTATATGTGATGTATATCTTCAATTAGCTGGGGCTCTTCTTCTCTTACATTAGTTTGTTAAAGGGGTGATGCTATACACACGAGATCATATTTTCCTAGTTCTTGCATGTTTTGTTGATAAAGTATTCATTAATTAAATTTAATTCTACAGTTGTGTTATACTGGAAGCAACAATGTTGGCTTGAGTTTATCCGGACAATGGTTTTTGACTTTTCTTTTGGTTTTAATTAGTCGCGGGTTGACCTAGCTCTTGGGGAGGATTGTTGATCAATAAGTGTTACTTTAAGCAAATATTAGGAAGATCATATTGAATTTTCTTTTCTCAAATAATCTATTAATTTACTTCTATACGATCTGGATTATTTGTCCTTTATTTTTATTTTTGGTTTATTTACTTAATTTTGCACGTCTTGGCATGTGCAGTGAAAAGGTGTTATGCGACCTTATACGCAATAGCAAAAAATAACAAAGGTTATGCCCTTTCATAACTAACCGCAGAGATTAATTGTAATTGTAAATCTAATTTCATAAATTCCCAACTTGGGTATATAGAGAGTACATATTACATAGAGGTCTCTAAAATATTCTCTAATTACTCTTTTACTAAAATATCCTTGATACAATTTTGATTTTCAACAATCCCTCTCAAGATGGGTGGAAGATATTTACTAAGCCCACTTTGTCACATAATCTAGAAAGATCTAAAGAGCTAAGACCCTTTGTGACGCAATCCGCCATTTATATCCTCAGTTGGAATGTGACTTAGTTTTAGTATTCAACTATTTAGTTTTTCCTTGATGAAGATTCTATCAATCTCAATGTGCTTGGTTCTGTCATGCTGCACCGGGTTATTGGTAATGCTGATTGCTGAATTGTTATTGCACCATAGCTTCATGTGAACCCTCTGATCCATCTTCAATTCCACCAGAAGAGCCTTCAACCACAATAACTCAGAAACTCCCAAGGCCATTGCCCTGTACTCGTCCTCAGCGGTAGACCGTACCACTACCGATTGTTTTTTGCTCTTCCAAGAGACCAAATTACCTCCTACAAAGAAGCTATATCCTAAGGTAGACCTCCTATCATCAACGCAACTAGCCCAATCAGAATCACAATAGCCCTCAATGCCTAGATGACCATTATTCTTGAATAACAATTCCTTTCCTGGAGCACTCTTCAGGTATCTCAGAATTTGAATTTGATAAACTGCGTCCATATGGCCATTCCTTGGATCATGCATGTAGCGACTCACCACGCTTACTGCTAACGAGATATCAGGACGTGTGACTCAGATAAATCAACCGACCTACTAACCTCTGATATCTCTCCCGATCAACTGGCTCTCCAGCATCAGCACTTAACTTGTGCCTCTGATCAATTGAAGTAACTGTAGGCCTACATCCTAGCATGCATGTTTCTGTAAGCAAGTCTAGCACATACTTCCTCTGAGATAGCACAATATCTTCTGCTCCACGAGCCACCTCAATCCCAAGGAAGTATCTGAGCAAACCAAGGTCCTTCACCTCAACTTCTTTGCCCAATTTCACTTTTAGCTGAGCAATCTCTCCTTCATCATCACTAGTGATAATCATATCATCAACATACACATCAAGCATAGTAATATGACCACCATATTGTAAAAAAAACACCATGTGGTCGGCATTGATTTGCTGATATCCCATTCCTACCATAGCTCTCCTTAACCTGTCAAACTAAGCTCGATGAGACTGTTTCAATCCATATAGGGACATCCTCTTCACAGCTCCGGGATCCAGCTTACCTACTGTTGGTCTGTAGTCCTTCACAAAACACACACATCCAAAGACCTTCACAGGAAGAATGCCCTTATTATTTCCCTTCAACATTTCACATGGGGTCTGCCACTCCAACACTCTTGAAGGCATTCTGTTGATCAATTGTGCAGCTGTCAAGACCGCTTGTCCCCATAAATGTTACGGAACATGCATTGAAATCATCATACATCGGGCTACCTCCAACAAATATTTATTCTTCCTTTCTGCCAACCCATTTTGCGCTGGTGTATAAGGGCATGTGGTTTGATACTGTATCCCATGAGCTGACAAATACTCCTCTACAACCTTATTTGTATACTCCGTCCCATTATCAGACCTCAAACCCTTCACCACTGCACCATACTGGGTCTGAACTGCCTTATATAAATCCTTAAAACATGCAAGCACATCACTCTTATTTTACATCAAATATAACCAAGTAACACGAGTATAACAATCAATGAAAGTCACAAAATATTGATAACCATTAATAGAAATTGTGGAGCAAGGCCTCCATACATCTGAGTGAATCAAATAAAAAACACAAACACTCCTATTACTAGAGCTTATATACGAGCTCCTGATATACTTGCCAAATTTACATGCATCACATACAAGTTTTTGTTTGTCAGATTTCTCATACATAGACGGATACAAAAAACTCAAAATATTAAAAGAATAATGCCCCATGCGCTGATGGTACAAAAGCAACTCATCATCCATGCTTATACCAGATCCTCCAACCCCTACTCTATCTACCATAGATGCCAGCGTTGTGTCCATCCCCTCCTTGTCCAGTACCATAGTCCACTATGCCACGTGTCAGTCCCAAGTCACCGGCCAGTCCCAAGTCTCCGGCCAGTCTCTTCTCTTAGAAGATCACCTTAGAAATATCAAAGGAAACAACATATTTTAGTTGGAATATAATGACACTAATGGATAACAAGTTTACTGAAAGGGAAAGAGCATGCAACACATAAGCCAAGGTCATGAACTTTGTACACTTAACGGTATCCTTACCAATAACAGGCTGTGTAGTACCATCAGCAGTTTGGATGCTCTCTGGGGCTGCTAGGTGAGTATAAGTAGAAAACTCACAATAAGCCCCCGTGACATGTCGAGAATGGATGCTCCTATGGTAGATAAGGATGCAAGTACACGTGTATCGAGAGTACCTTTGTCTGAATAAACATAAGTGACAAGTTACCCCTGGATGAAGAGGATGTGGAGGCTCCCTCAGTAGTAGCCTTCTTGCCATCATCACTAGCCAGTTTCTTCCTCCTCAACATCTCTAGAAGCTCATGGTCCTCCTCCGTGAAGCTCACACCAGTCTCTTCATCTTTCTCAGCCATTGTTAGATTTGCCCGGTATCCTCCAGATGGGCCACCTCTACCTCCTCGTCGGCCACCACAGCCATGCCTACGACCACCAGGCTGCCCTCGTCCACCAGCTTCTCTCTTTTTAGGTGGCTTTAGGCAGCCTTGCTCAAATGACCCACCTCACCACAGTTGTAGCATTTTCGAGTCTCACCATAACTCCTAGAGAGACTACAATTCGAGGGTACCAAGGCTGATCGTATCCCTGGGAGTCCAGAGGCTTCCGAGTGTAGTTTTATGCAACTCTCCTCCTGCATCATAGTTGCAATCGTCTCCTCAAGTGGAGGGATTTTCGTTTGAGCTAAAAGAACTGTCCTCCTCTGATCAAATACCGGGTTAAGATGCTTTAGAAACTGTATGGTTATCTTTTGTGCGAAGATCTCCCTGCTCTTACAGTCAGGATCCTTGCACCTTGTCATAGGCGAGAAGTGGTCATAGTCAATCCATAAACGCTCCAGATCTACAACATACTGTTGGATAGTCCTATCTCTCTCTGAACAACATCATCTATCTCTCGCTCTATTTGAAACACCCTCATATTGTTCTTTGCCCCAACATAAGTTCTATGCAGTTTAGCTCAAATGTCCTTCACACTCTGAATGCCATCAACTGTCACAACAATCGATTGGACCATAGAGTTGAGCAACCAAGTATAAAGTGACATGTGTGTGGTATTCCATTCTTTCCACTCAACAGTGTCTTCCAGGCTCTTTATTCTCTCCTGTCAGGTAACTCTCAAGGTTTCTCCCTGCTAAGGCACCTGTGATCCGTCGTGACCAACTCAATACATGGCTGGTCCATCAAGTTTCATATCGACTGGAAGAAGGTCTAGTTTTAGCTGCTTCTGTTGTGTTCCTGATGTCGATACTGACGCTAACGTCTCTGCCTGCTTCATGAACCTCACTAACACCTTATCTCCTCGTGATCCAACTTTTCAAAAAATTTATCCATCCTTTCAACCCGCGCTTACCCCCATAATGGTAGCACAAGTTACAATCCTTCTCACGACCCGCAAAACAATGGTCGCATGAACAGTTTCATACACAGTTTATAACATAGCTCCTAAAATCCTATATTTTGTCTCAACTAACATAGCTGCTAAGTTTAGTCTCACTACCAGTTTTGTAATTTTACTAAAAAAAATTGTCCTTTGTAAGATCTCGCAAAAAAAAACTGTTCCCAGCGTCTCTTTCCGTTTCCACCAAACTTTCATAAATCCCTCAAACCCTTCCTTCAAACTCGTCTTAGCCAGAACAGATAGTATTGGAAGAATCCGTATTATCTCTCCTCATTTGGGCTCATGTCAAAGACCTCTTCTCCTTTCTCTGACTAGAATGGTCTTCTTTCGTTTCTCATCTCACCCTGCACGGGTCTGTGGGGAAATGCCCCCACATGGGCTACGGAGAAGGAGAGGGGCAGAGCCTCTAGTGAGGGTTGGCGGAAAAAGAGAGAAGCGGCGGACTGGAGAGAGACAGAGTTGACGGAGCGACTTTGTCTCCTTTTTTTCTTTTCGTAAGCTAGATCGGACAGGACGGACTGAGCAGAAATGAGCCGGTTGTGGCTCTGAGAGTACATATTACAACTTGGGTACACAAAGAGTACATATTACATAGAGGTCCCTAAACTATTTCCTAATTACTCTTTTATCAAAATACCCTTGATACAATCTTGATTCTCAACAAGATTTATGCCATGCACATCACATTACTCCAATTGTAATGCTTTACTAAATTTGCATTTGGTGACTGTGCTCCACAAATTATATTAGAGGGCAAGAGGAGGGGAGAGGAGGGAAAGGGTGGGAAGAGAAGGGGACGGGACGGGAGTCGGGAGGGAAGAATTGTAATTCATTTACTTGCTCCAGTAGTTCATAGCAAGAAAGGAACGTTACAGTGTAACTTTTGATTTTAACTTGTATTGGATCAAACTATGACTATTTTGCCCTCATAGCAATCTATGTAGATTGGTTCATGTATTTCCACTGCAAATAAACTTCATTTACCAGTGTATGCAAAATTCTTTGACTATTCTCTAAAAATTCCTCATTCATTTATGATCAGAGTCAAAATAATGTTGAATTACGTAGGATTTTGACTTAGGTTTTGCATATTATCTCACACTTATGTTTAATTAATTAGAGGAAATGGCTATTGTCACCCTTCTTTGTGTTTTATTGCAGAAAACATATTTTGGGACTATTTCACATCAAATGGAGCAAAAATCAGGTCAATCGGATAAGCGACGCTCATCGACTAAGGCTCTGTTACGGTCCGCATTGAATGATACGGACCAAGCCGGATACAAACCAGGAGATAGCGTGATACGTATTAAACCCCTCAGCGACATGGTCTCAATATGGACCGTACCAGCCAGTACGGTCCATAACCAGTATCCAGATCAGGTTTCTTGGCCTCCACTCATCTCCAGATGTCCCCTCACTCCTATATAAGCACCTTGGACAGAAGAAGAAGATGTCTTTGTAATTTTGGTTAAATTTGATTAAGTAAGAAAGAGAGGAGTGATTGTAACCACGCAGTTCCGCGGCTAAGTTCTTTTCTTAGGGGCTAGGTAGTAAACCTTGTTACTCATGATGTTTTGATATATATATATTTTCTATTGATTATGATTTTTTGTTGTTGATTGAAATGCTTTTGTGATTTATTCTCCCTTCACCTGATATCGATGATTTAGTTTAATCCGTTAGGGTAGTGAAGTACTTTAATGGTAAGAGAAACTATGATGGACGAGTCAGTCTCGTTGGGAGCCATTAGATTTATGTGAATAAAACCTTAGCGGAAAAACCATAAATCGGAACAACAAAACGCGCAAGTTCTGTCATTTGCGTAAGGAAACTCGCAGTGTCCTATGTAGTAACTTGTGTATTTTAGAGATCTGTCATTTGCGTAAGATAACTCGCAGTGTCCTATGTAGTATCTCGATGGAAGTCCCGTCATTTGCGTAACTCGCAGAGTTCTATGTAGTGTCTTCCATAAACAACAACAGAAAATCAGACCCAATAGAAGTAGAATATCAAAGAGGATTGAGTAGCAATGGTGTGCCGAAACCCTAGAAATTCTCATCTCTATCTTTATTTTAATTACTTTTAATTATTGCCAAATTTACATTGATCACAACTTTAATTCTCAAATTTTCAGATTTTGTCTAGCCTTTCGAAAGATTGTGATTTGATCGCTCAAGACTCTAGACCAATATTCCCTGTGGATCGATCTCGATTATACTACTCGATAGGATTGTGCGCTTGCGATCCGAACCGATAGTATTTCCGAGTTTATAAGTTTTAAAAGATAACATCGCTCACTTCTGAGTGATCAATTTACCAATAGTTGGTTTATCCACCTCTATGCATTGTAATTCTGATTTTGCCCTTGTGCTTAAGCCTAATTCAAATATCTCCATTGCAGTTTGACTTGATCAAGTAGATCATCCAGATGCTTCCTCAAATCAACTGTCGTTTTTGCTTTGTGCTACTCTTTATATAAATGTCCAAAGATAAATTTTGACTATGTAATTCCATGTGAACTTCCTTCATGTACATCCCTAATTTGTTGTAAATTTTCCAAGAAAAGCAAAAGCATTTTAATTAAGAAACCAACATAATATTAGATAAGATGGCTGCGAAGAGGTGTACTAGCACCATAGATTATGTGTACAGCACCATAGAATGCAAACATTAAAACAAAAGGTAACTTTTCATTAACAGTAGCAAAAAAAAAAATACAAATTTCACAATACATAGCTCAATGCAATTTTTTTTAACAAATTTCACAATACTGTACATACTGCAAATAGCGTTTTATGTGGTACATATCATACTTTTATAATAGCATTTTATAATATCCATTTTACCCTTCGGTTCAGCTTTTATGGTTTCAGCAGCTTCATTGATACAAAGAGCATTTTATAATATCTTACACAAACTTTATCTATATCTAACAAGTGTAAATTGTTTCCCAAAATGGTCAACCAACGTACCAGTACAACTGGTACAGACCACAAGGTACCAGTACAATTTTATAAAAATCAAGGACGAAAAGAATTTTGTAAAACTATGCTCACATTTGATTTCTACATGACAAGGCAATGAATTTTCTACATGACATGATTTCTAAAACTACGCTCACATTTGATTTCATTAATGATGATGTAGCTACAAGAATTTTGTAACCGGTATAAAAAAAATGAAAAACGCTCAAACAGTTGAGCATGGCAAAAAAATAAAAAGAGAATATCAGGAAACTTGAAAAAAAAAACAGTTTTATGAAAATAAGTTGCATAAAAAAAAAAACTTATGTAATTTATTTGACTACATGTCTCCAGCGTGGTTGTGCTCTTCCTTTCCCCTGTGAGTTTACCGGTATAAGATTTTTTATGCAATACCGGTTATAACCATGTGATCCAACCCTGTACTAGCATGTAGATTGGTACTAGTACCATCAGCCAACACAATTCCAACACATTTTCTCTAAAGTAAGAATCAAAGTAAATAAAGAATCAAAGCAAAGAACAATCTTTTGATGGCAAACAATGAAATGCATCAGAGTTCAAAGAGATACTTTTTTTTTTTTTAAAAACTTGATAGTAATTCAAAGAAATACTTGAGGACTTACTTGATCAAGTGAGAGAAGGAGACGAACTGAGAACTTAGTTTTGTTGATGGACGGAAGGAGGGAAAACAAAAAACACAGAATTGAAGAGGCGGGAAAATGGTAGAATGAGTAAATTGTCGCTAGTGGGTCCTCTTTTCCCTCCGCTACACCCCGATTCGGGAGGGACGAATTTCGTCCGCGTAGAGTAAGACGGTCACTCTCGCTGTTTACTCTACCTCTCGATTTTGTTTTGTGGAGCGAGTAACTTCTTCATTTTTCCCCCACCCACCCGTTCCCTTCCCTCCGTTCCCCCTCTGTGGAGCACAGTCTAAGACATTGGGCCATGCTATGTACTACATTTCACTGACCGGTGCACTTGATGCGAACAGGAGACTGAAATGTACACTTACCAGTGCACAGTCGCATTGTGACACATCTAGGCGAGAGAATACCAATATTGCAGGTTTGTAGGCTATGTTCAAACTAAAAAGGTTGAACTGGACCATCCATGATAATCTAATCAGAAACAGTTCAAATTGGACCATCCAAACAAGAGCTATTCAAAGTAATACAAACAATACCAACGTAATCGAAATAGCAGCAGCTGATAATAATAGAAATAAAGAGTTCATGCAAAGAAAAAGATGTGGTGGCCATTAAGCAACCATATCCTAGTCAAAACACTACTAGACAGTGAGGTGCTATCTCTCAATACACCAAGATGTTCATTATCATTATAATTATCAAGAAGCTCTTATTATTGGACTAATTTCCCTATACAACAGATCTACAAACACTTTGCACATAGGGAAATTTAATCATAAAGGCTTCACAACTTAGCTAGTGCAGTGTCCATCACATCCACAAAGAAGTCTGAATAAAAAAAACAAAGGGGGAAAAATAAGTTTACATTTTAGCTTGGATAATTTGTAAAATAGGAGCTTGTAAATTTATACATTTCTTGAGGATTAAAGACTCACCTGCATCCTGCTTTGTGAGCACAGAGGAGGAGTTATTCTAAACACATTTCCATAAAGCCACCTTTTCCTACCAACACTCCCATATCTGTAAAAGAAAGGGTGTCAACGAACTTTAATATGGCAAAAGAATTGGGTCACCTTTCCATACAATTCAACGGTTGGTTACCTTTCATGAGGTCTAGTACATGTGCTATCTCAGCTTTAGCCGGTGTCTTCTTTTGCCGGTCAGTCACAAGCTCGACCCCAAGCATCAGGCCTCTTCCTCTGACATCTCCAATTACTGTTAAACAATCACAATTACTAATTCATACAATTTGAAGGAGATATGACTCGTTACTACTAGCTTTATACTTACTCTCATGCTTCTCTTTGAGCTCGGAGAGACGGTCTTTTAAGTGGGACCCAACAAGATGTGCATTCTCTTGCAGCTTTTCTTTCTCCAGCACTTTGAGGACCGCGTGGCCTCCAGCAGTGCACACAGGATTCCCTCCAAAGGTGTTAAAGTAGCTCCTACGGGTCAAAACCTGAGCTATTTCTGGGGTCATCACAACTGCTCCCATAGGTATCCCATTTCCAATTCCCTGTAAACAGATAAATTTAAAAATGTAAGGTTAGTGTTGATATTATTATAACATAAGAGAACTAACACGGGTATTATAAGTCAGAAAAACCACCTTTGCCATGGTTACTATATCTGGAATTACATCATGCGATTCAAATCCCCAGAAATGTTTGCCAGTGCGTCCAAATCCAGCTTGAACTTCATCAGCTATGCAGATTCCACCGGCATTTCTAATCATTTTGTACACTGCTGGTAAATAACCAGGTGCCAGCTCCATAATTCCACCAACTCCCTGTCAGAACAGTAATTTAAATTTTTGACATTTTTGAATGCTTTGTAACTTCAGGAATTATTGAAAAGAGCATACTTGTATGGCTTCTGAGATGAAACCCGCTATCCTGCCGGTGGTACCAAAATCTATGATTTCTTGAACATCTTTTGCATATTTCTCTCCATCAGTGCCAAAATGACCTCTGTATTGGTCAGGGTTCAATGCATGATGTACTCCACTCTGTTTCACATGGAAAATAACATCAACAATAGGAGTATAATCTTTGTATAAAATTTTATATGATCGGGGAGTTATAAAACTTTATCAGTACAATCCTTTACCTGAACAACATTGAATTTCCAGTTCGATTGTGCAGTTGCACCCATTGTTGCAGCTGCATTTCCATGGTAACCATTTCTGATTGAAATAATATTGACTGCCAGTGTAAAGTCGGGCAATCATTAACGCCAGCTCATTTGCCTCAGTACCAGAGCTGGGAAGAAAACAACCTATAATCATTAAATTACAGTTTTATTTAGTCTAGATACAAGTATAATTTAGATAGTTGCATAGGAAAACTATGACAAGTCTTGTTTTTTCCTAAATAAATTGCTTAATTAAGAAAAGCAAGCATAAGTCAGTTCTACAAAGCCCATCTCATCCTAATTATAAGAGTGAGGCAATGCTATACATAGCACGGATTGGTCCGTACTACGGATCAATATTTTCATTTTCAAAATCCATATAGTCGATTGAAACCGTTCTTCATGATTTCCATAAGAAAATATAATTGCAGACTAAATTACATTTTTTTAGAATTTTTTACTATTTGATTTCTACCTATCTAAAAAAATAGTAAAAATATTCTAAAAAATGCAAAAATAACTCACCTTAAGATCACCGGGCATCTTGTTGGCCAAAGCCTCGGCAAAATCAGCAATGGCGCTGTTGAGATATAACACGGTAGAGTGTTGAATTTTCTTTGTCTGATTAATAATGGCCTCAATCACATCAGGATGGCAGTGCCCGCAACATACTGTTGCAATGCCACCAAATGCATCCAAATACCGTCGGCCATCTTCATCATA